>OX336400.1:213266716-213535216 GCA_946902985.2 Meconema thalassinum | reverse complement strand
CTACTACACACAGTGTACTCACTAGGTAGCCTTGTACTACATTAGCTACTACACACAGTGTACTCACTAGGTAGCCTTGTACTACATTAGCTACTACACTCAGTGTACTCACTAGGTAGCCTTGTACTACATTAGCTACTACAAACAGTGTACTCACTAGGTAGCCTTGTACTACATTAGCTACTACACACAGTGTACTCACTAGGTAGCCTTGTACTACATTAGCTACTACACTCAGTGTACTCACTAGGTAGCCTTGTACTACATTAGCTACTACACTCAGTGTACTCACTAGGTAGCCTTGTGGTACATTAGCTACTACACACAGTGTACTCACTAGGTAGCCTTGTACTACATTAGCTACTACACACAGTGTACTCACTAGGTAGCCTTGTACTACATTAGCTACTACACACAGTGTACTCACTAGGTAGCCTTGTGTTACATTAGCTACTACACACAGTGTACTCACTAGGTAGCCTTGTGTTACATTAGCTACTACACACAGTGTGCTCACTAGGTAGCCTTGTGTTACATTAGCTACTACACTCAGTGTACTCACTAGGTAGCCTTGTGTTACATTAGCTACTACACACAGTGTACTCACTAGGTAGCCTTGTGTTACATTAGCTACTACACTGAGTGTACTCACTAGGTAGCCTTGTGTTACATTAGCTACTACACACAGTGTACTCACTAGGTAGCCTTGTACTACATTAGCTACTACACACAGTGTACTCACTAGGTAGCCTTGTGTTACATTAGCTACTACACACAGTGTACTCACTAGGTAGCCTTGTGTTACATTAGCTACTACACACAGTGTACTCACTAGGTAGCCTTGTGTTACATTAGCTACTACACACAGTGTACTCACTAGGTAGCCTTGTGTTACATTAGCTACTACACACAGTGTGCTCACTAGGTAGCCTTGTGTTACATTAGCTACTACACTCAGTGTACTCACTAGGTAGCCTTGTGTTACATTAGCTACTACACACAGTGTACTCACTAGGTAGCCTTGTGTTACATTAGCTACTACACTGAGTGTACTCACTAGGTAGCCTTGTGTTACATTAGCTACTACACACAGTGTACTCACTAGGTAGCCTTGTACTACATTAGCTACTACACACAGTGTACTCACTAGGTAGCCTTGTGTTACATTAGCTACTACACACAGTGTACTCACTAGGTAGCCTTGTTTTACATTAGCTACTACACACAGTGTACTCACTAGGTAGCCTTGTGTTACATTAGCTACTACACTCAGTGTACCCACTAGGTAGCCTTGTACTACATTAGCTACTACACACAGTGTGCTCACTAGGTAGCCTTGTGTTACATTAGCTACTACACACAGTGTACTCACTAGGTAGCCTTGTACTACATTAGCTACTACACTCAGTGTACTCACTAGGTAGCCTTGTGTTACATTAGCTACTACACACAGTGTACTCACTAGGTAGCCTTGTGCTACATTAGCTACTACACACAGTGTACTCACTAGGTAGCCTTGTACTACATTAGCTACTACACACAGTGTGCTCACTAGGTAGCCTTGTGTTACATTAGCTACTACACTCAGTGTACTCACTAGGTAGCCTTGTACTACATTAGCTACTACACACAGTGTGCTCACTAGGTAGCCTTGTGTTACATTAGCTACTACACACAGTGTACTCACTAGGTAGCCTTGTGTTACATTAGCTACTACACACAGTGTACTCACTAGGTAGCCTTGTGTTACATTAGCTACTACACACAGTGTACTCACTAGGTAGCCTTGTGTTACATTAGCTACTACACACAGTGTACTCACTAGGTAGCCTTGTGTTACATTAGCTACTACACACAGTGTACTCACTAGGTAGCCTTGTGTTACATTAGCTACTACACACAGTGTGCTCACTAGGTAGCCTTGTGTTACATTAGCTACTACACACAGTGTACTCACTAGGTAGCCTTGTGTTACATTAGCTACTACACACAGTGTACTCACTAGGTAGCCTTGTGCTACATTAGCTACTACACACAGTGTACTCACTAGGTAGCCTTGTACTACATTAGCTACTACACTCAGTGTGCTCACTAGGTAGCCTTGTGTTACATTAGCTACTACACACAGTGTACTCACTAGGTAGCCTTGTGTTACATTAGCTACTACACACAGTGTACTCACTAGGTAGCCTTGTACTACATTAGCTACTACACTCAGTGTGCTCACTAGGTAGCCTTGTGTTACATTAGCTACTACACACAGTGTACTCACTAGGTAGCCTTGTGTTACATTAGCTACTACACACAGTGTGCTCACTAGGTAGCCTTGTGTTACATTAGCTACTACACTCAGTGTGCTCACTAGGTAGCCTTGTGTTACATTAGCTACTACACACAGTGTACTCACTAGGTAGCCTTGTGTTACATTAGCTACTACACACAGTGTGCTCACTAGGTAGCCTTGTGTTACATTAGCTACTACACACAGTGTGCTCACTAGGTAGCCTTGTGTTACATTAGCTACTACACACAGTGTACTCACTAGGTAGCCTTGTGTTACATTAGCTACTACACACAGTGTACTCACTAGGTAGCCTTGTACTACATTAGCTACTACACACAGTGTACTCACTAGGTAGCCTTGTGTTACATTAGCTACTACACTCAGTGTACTCACTAGGTAGCCTTGTGTTACATTAGCTACTACACACAGTGTGCTCACTAGGTAGCCTTGTGTTACATTAGCTACTACACACAGTGTACTCACTAGGTAGCCTTGTGTTACATTAGCTACTACACTCAGTGTGCTCACTAGGTAGCCTTGTGTTACATTAGCTACTACACACAGTGTACTCACTAGGTAGCCTTGTACTACATTAGCTACTACACACAGTGTACTCACTAGGTAGCCTTGTGCTACATTAGCTACTACACACAGTGTACTCACTAGGTAGCCTTGTGTTACATTAGCTACTACACTCAGTGTGCTCACTAGGTAGCCTTGTGTTACATTAGCTACTACACTCAGTGTGCTCACTAGGTAGCCTTGTGCTACATTAGCTACTACACACAGTGTGCTCACTAGGTAGCCTTGTGTTACATTAGCTACTACACACAGTGTACTCACTAGGTAGCCTTGTACTACATTAGCTACTACACACAGTGTGCTCACTAGGTAGCCTTGTGTTACATTAGCTACTACACTCAGTGTACTCACTAGGTAGCCTTGTACTACATTAGCTACTACACACAGTGTACTCACTAGGTAGCCTTGTGTTACATTAGCTACTACACACAGTGTACTCACTAGGTAGCCTTGTGTTACATTAGCTACTACACACAGTGTACTCACTAGGTAGCCTTGTGTTACATTAGCTACTACACACAGTGTACTCACTAGGTAGCCTTGTGTTACATTAGCTACTACACACAGTGTACTCACTAGGTAGCCTTGTACTACATTAGCTACTACACACAGTGTACTCACTAGGTAGCCTTGTGCTACATTAGCTACTACACACAGTGTACTCACTAGGTAGCCTTGTGTTACATTAGCTACTACACACAGTGTACTCACTAGGTAGCCTTGTGTTACATTAGCTACTACACACAGTGTACTCACTAGGTAGCCTTGTACTACATTAGCTACTACACACAGTGTACTCACTAGGTAGCCTTGTGTTACATTAGCTACTACACACAGTGTACTCACTAGGTAGCCTTGTGTTACATTAGCTACTACACTCAGTGTACTCACTAGGTAGCCTTGTACTACATTAGCTACTACACACAGTGTACTCACTAGGTAGCCTTGTGCTACATTAGCTACTACACTCAGTGTACTCACTAGGTAGCCTTGTACTACATTAGCTACTACACACAGTGTACTCACTAGGTAGCCTTGTGTTACATTAGCTACTACACACAGTGTACTCACTAGGTAGCCTTGTGTTACATTAGCTACTACACACAGTGTACTCACTAGGTAGCCTTGTGTTACATTAGCTACTACACACAGTGTACTCACTAGGTAGCCTTGTGTTACATTAGCTACTACACACAGTGTACTCACTAGGTAGCCTTGTGTTACATTAGCTACTACACACACTGTACTCACTAGGTAGCCTTGTACTACATTAGCTACTACACACAGTGTACTCACTAGGTAGCCTTGTGTTACATTAGCTAATACACACAGTGTACTCACTAGGTAGCCTTGTGTTACATTAGCTACTACACACAGTGTACTCACTAGGTAGCCTTGTGTTACATTAGCTACTACACACAGTGTACTCACTAGGTAGCCTTGTACTACATTAGCTACTACACTCAGTGTACTCACTAGGTAGCCTTGTACTACATTAGCTACTACACACAGTGTACTCACTAGGTAGCCTTGTGTTACATTAGCTACTACACTCAGTGTACTCACTAGGTAGCCTTGTGTTACATTAGCTAATACACACAGTGTACTCACTAGGTAGCCTTGTGTTACATTAGCTACTACACTCAGTGTACTCACTAGGTAGCCTTGTACTACATTAGCTACTACACACAGTGTACTCACTAGGTAGCCTTGTACTACATTAGCTACTACACACAGTGTACTCACTAGGTAGCCTTGTGTTACATTAGCTACTACACACAGTGTACTCACTAGGTAGCCTTGTGTTACATTAGCTACTACACACAGTGTACTCACTAGGTAGCCTTGTGTTACATTAGCTACTACACACAGTGTACTCACTAGGTAGCCTTGTACTACATTAGCTACTACACACAGTGTACTCACTAGGTAGCCTTGTGTTACATTAGCTACTACACACAGTGTGCTCACTAGGTAGCCTTGTGTTACATTAGCTACTACACTCAGTGTACTCACTAGGTAGCCTTGTGTTACATTAGCTACTACACTCAGTGTACTCACTAGGTAGCCTTGTGCTACATTAGCTACTACACACAGTGTACTCACTAGGTAGCCTTGTGTTACATTAGCTACTACACACAGTGTACTCACTAGGTAGCCTTGTGTTACATTAGCTACTACACACAGTGTACTCACTAGGTAGCCTTGTGCTACATTAGCTACTACACACAGTGTACTCACTAGGTAGCCTTGTACTACATTAGCTACTACACACAGTGTACTCACTAGGTAGCCTTGTGTTACATTAGCTACTACACTCAGTGTACTCACTAGGTAGCCTTGTGTTACATTAGCTACTACACACAGTGTACTCACTAGGTAGCCTTGTGTTACATTAGCTACTACACACAGTGTACTCACTAGGTAGCCTTGTGTTACATTAGCTACTACACTCAGTGTACTCACTAGGTAGCCTTGTGTTACATTAGCTACTACACTCAGTGTACTCACTAGGTAGCCTTGTGTTACATTAGCTACTACACACAGTGTACTCACTAGGTAGCCTTGTGTTACATTAGCTACTACACACAGTGTACTCACTAGGTAGCCTTGTGTTACATTAGCTACTACACTCAGTGTACTCACTAGGTAGCCTTGTGCTACATTAGCTACTACACACAGTGTACTCACTAGGTAGCCTTGTGTTACATTAGCTACTACACACAGTGTACTCACTAGGTAGCCTTGTACTACATTAGCTACTACACACAGTGTACTCACTAGGTAGCCTTGTGTTACATTAGCTACTACACACAGTGTGCTCACTAGGTAGCCTTGTGTTACATTAGCTACTACACTCAGTGTACTCACTAGGTAGCCTTGTGTTACATTAGCTACTACACACAGTGTACTCACTAGGTAGCCTTGTGTTACATTAGCTACTACACACAGTGTACTCACTAGGTAGCCTTGTGCTACATTAGCTACTACACACAGTGTACTCACTAGGTAGCCTTGTGTTACATTAGCTACTACACACAGTGTACTCACTAGGTAGCCTTGTGTTACATTAGCTACTACACTCAGTGTACTCACTAGGTAGCCTTGTGTTACATTAGCTACTACACACAGTGTACTCACTAGGTAGCCTTGTGTTACATTAGCTACTACACACAGTGTACTCACTAGGTAGCCTTGTGCTACATTAGCTACTACACACAGTGTACTCACTAGGTAGCCTTGTGTTACATTAGCTACTACACACAGTGTACTCACTAGGTAGCCTTGTGTTACATTAGCTACTACACACAGTGTACTCACTAGGTAGCCTTGTACTACATTAGCTACTACACTCAGTGTACTCACTAGGTAGCCTTGTACTACATTAGCTACTACACACAGTGTGCTCACTAGGTAGCCTTGTGTTACATTAGCTACTACACACAGTGTACTCACTAGGTAGCCTTGTACTACATTAGCTACTACACTCAGTGTACTCACTAGGTAGCCTTGTACTACATTAGCTACTACACACAGTGTGCTCACTAGGTAGCCTTGTACTACATTAGCTACTACACTCAGTGTACTCACTAGGTAGCCTTGTGTTACATTAGCTACTACACACAGTGTACTCACTAGGTAGCCTTGTGTTACATTAGCTACTACACACAGTGTACTCACTAGGTAGCCTTGTACTACATTAGCTACTACACTCAGTGTACTCACTAGGTAGCCTTGTACTACATTAGCTACTACACACAGTGTGCTCACTAGGTAGCCTTGTACTACATTAGCTACTACACTCAGTGTACTCACTAGGCAGCCTTGTGTTACATTAGCTACTACACACAGTGTGCTCACTAGGTAGCCTTGTACTACATTAGCTACTACACACAGTGTACTCACTAGGTAGCCTTGTGTTACATTAGCTACTACACACAGTGTACTCACTAGGTAGCCTTGTGTTACATTAGCTACTACACACAGTGTACTCACTAGGTAGCCTTGTGTTACATTAGCTACTACACACAGTGTACTCACTAGGTAGCCTTGTACTACATTAGCTACTACACACAGTGTACTCACTAGGTAGCCTTGTGCTACATTAGCTACTACACACAGTGTACTCACTAGGTAGCCTTGTGTTACATTAGCTACTACACACAGTGTACTCACTAGGTAGCCTTGTACTACATTAGCTACTACACACAGTGTGCTCACTAGGTAGCCTTGTGCTACATTAGCTACTACACACAGTGTACTCACTAGGTAGCCTTGTGTTACATTAGCTACTACACACAGTGTACTCACTAGGTAGCCTTGTGTTACATTAGCTACTACACTCAGTGTACTCACTAGGTAGCCTTGTACTACATTAGCTACTACACACAGTGTGCTCACTAGGTAGCCTTGTGTTACATTAGCTACTACACACAGTGTACTCACTAGGTAGCCTTGTGTTACATTAGCTACTACACACAGTGTACTCACTAGGTAGCCTTGTGCTACATTAGCTACTACACACAGTGTACTCACTAGGTAGCCTTGTGTTACATTAGCTACTACACACAGTGTACTCACTAGGTAGCCTTGTGTTACATTAGCTACTACACTCAGTGTACTCACTAGGTAGCCTTGTGTTACATTAGCTACTACACACAGTGTACTCACTAGGTAGCCTTGTGTTACATTAGCTACTACACACAGTGTACTCACTAGGTAGCCTTGTGTTACATTAGCTACTACACACAGTGTACTCACTAGGTAGCCTTGTGTTACATTAGCTACTACACACAGTGTGCTCACTAGGTAGCCTTGTACTACATTAGCTACTACACTCAGTGTACTCACTAGGTAGCCTTGTGTTACATTAGCTACTACACACAGTGTACTCACTAGGTAGCCTTGTACTACATTAGCTACTACACACAGTGTACTCACTAGGTAGCCTTGTGCTACATTAGCTACTACACACAGTGTACTCACTAGGTAGCCTTGTGTTACATTAGCTACTACACTCAGTGTACTCACTAGGTAGCCTTGTACTACATTAGCTACTACACACAGTGTACTCACTAGGTAGCCTTGTACTACATTAGCTACTACACTCAGTGTACTCACTAGGTAGCCTTGTGTTACATTAGCTACTACACTCAGTGTACTCACTAGGTAGCCTTGTGTTACATTAGCTACTACACTCAGTGTACTCACTAGGTAGCCTTGTGTTACATTAGCTACTACACACAGTGTACTCACTAGGTAGCCTTGTACTACATTAGCTACTACACACAGTGTACTCACTAGGTAGCCTTGTACTACATTAGCTACTACACACAGTGTGCTCACTAGGTAGCCTTGTGCTACATTAGCTACTACACACAGTGTACTCACTAGGTAGCCTTGTACTACATTAGCTACTACACACAGTGTGCTCACTAGGTAGCCTTGTACTACATTAGCTACTACACACAGTGTACTCACTAGGTAGCCTTGTGTTACATTAGCTACTACACACAGTGTACTCACTAGGTAGCCTTGTGTTACATTAGCTACTACACTCAGTGTACTCACTAGGTAGCCTTGTACTACATTAGCTACTACACTCAGTGTACTCACTAGGTAGCCTTGTGTTACATTAGCTACTACACACAGTGTACTCACTAGGTAGCCTTGTACTACATTAGCTACTACACACAGTGTACTCACTAGGTAGCCTTGTGTTACATTAGCTACTACACTCAGTGTACTCACTAGGTAGCCTTGTGTTACATTAGCTACTACACTCAGTGTACTCACTAGGTAGCCTTGTACTACATTAGCTACTACACACAGTGTACTCACTAGGTAGCCTTGTACTACATTAGCTACTACACACAGTGTACTCACTAGGTAGCCTTGTGTTACATTAGCTACTACACACAGTGTACTCACTAGGTAGCCTTGTACTACATTAGCTACTACACACAGTGTACTCACTAGGTAGCCTTGTGTTACATTAGCTACTACACACAGTGTACTCACTAGGTAGCCTTGTGTTACATTAGCTACTACACACAGTGTACTCACTAGGTAGCCTTGTACTACATTAGCTACTACACTCAGTGTACTCACTAGGTAGCCTTGTGTTACATTAGCTACTACACTCAGTGTACTCACTAGGTAGCCTTGTACTACATTAGCTACTACACACAGTGTACTCACTAGGTAGCCTTGTACTACATTAGCTACTACACTCAGTGTGCTCACTAGGTAGCCTTGTACTACATTAGCTACTACACACAGTGTACTCACTAGGTAGCCTTGTACTACATTAGCTACTACACTCAGTGTACTCACTAGGGAGCCTTGTGTTACATTAGCTACTACACACAGTGTACTCACTAGGTAGCCTTGTACTACATTAGCTACTACACACAGTGTACTCACTAGGTAGCCTTGTGTTACATTAGCTACTACACACAGTGTACTCACTAGGTAGCCTTGTGTTACATTAGCTACTACACACAGTGTACTCACTAGGTAGCCTTGTGTTACATTAGCTACTACACACAGTGTACTCACTAGGTAGCCTTGTGCTACATTAGCTACTACACACAGTGTGCTCACTAGGTAGCCTTGTGTTACATTAGCTACTACACACAGTGTACTCACTAGGTAGCCTTGTGTTACATTAGCTACTACACACAGTGTACTCACTAGGTAGCCTTGTGTTACATTAGCTACTACACACAGTGTACTCACTAGGTAGCCTTGTACTACATTAGCTACTACACACAGTGTACTCACTAGGTAGCCTTGTGTTACATTAGCTACTACACACAGTGTACTCACTAGGTAGCCTTGTGTTACATTAGCTACTACACTCAGTGTACTCACTAGGTAGCCTTGTGTTACATTAGCTACTACACACAGTGTGCTCACTAGGTAGCCTTGTGTTACATTAGCTACTACACACAGTGTACTCACTAGGTAGCCTTGTGCTACATTAGCTACTACACTCAGTGTACTCACTAGGTAGCCTTGTGCTACATTAGCTACTACACACAGTGTGCTCACTAGGTAGCCTTGTACTACATTAGCTACTACACACAGTGTGCTCACTAGGTAGCCTTGTGTTACATTAGCTACTACAAACAGTGTACTCACTAGGTAGCCTTGTGTTACATTAGCTACTACACACAGTGTGCTCACTAGGTAGCCTTGTGCTACATTAGCTACTACACTCAGTGTACTCACTAGGTAGCCTTGTGCTACATTAGCTACTACACACAGTGTGCTCACTAGGTAGCCTTGTACTACATTAGCTACTACACACAGTGTACTCACTAGGTAGCCTTGTGTTACATTAGCTACTACACACACTGTACTCACTAGGTAGCCTTGTGTTACATTAGCTACTACACACAGTGTGCTCACTAGGTAGCCTTGTACTACATTAGCTACTACACACAGTGTACTCACTAGGTAGCCTTGTGTTACATTAGCTACTACACACAGTGTACTCACTAGGTAGCCTTGTGTTACATTAGCTACTACACTCAGTGTACTCACTAGGTAGCCTTGTGTTACATTAGCTACTACACACAGTGTGCTCACTAGGTAGCCTTGTGTTACATTAGCTACTACACTCAGTGTACTCACTAGGTAGCCTTGTGTTACATTAGCTACTACACACAGTGTACTCACTAGGTAGCCTTGTACTACATTAGCTACTACACACAGTGTACTCACTAGGTAGCCTTGTGCTACATTAGCTACTACACACAGTGTGCTCACTAGGTAGCCTTGTGTTACATTAGCTACTACACACAGTGTACTCACTAGGTAGCCTTGTACTACATTAGCTACTACACTCAGTGTACTCACTAGGTAGCCTTGTGCTACATTAGCTACTACACACAGTGTACTCACTAGGTAGCCTTGTGTTACATTAGCTACTACACACAGTGTACTCACTAGGTAGCCTTGTGCTACATTAGCTACTACACACAGTGTGCTCACTAGGTAGCCTTGTGCTACATTAGCTACTACACACAGTGTACTCACTAGGTAGCCTTGTGTTACATTAGCTACTACACACAGTGTACTCACTAGGTAGCCTTGTGTTACATTAGCTACTACACACAGTGTGCTCACTAGGTAGCCTTGTGTTACATTAGCTACTACACACAGTGTGCTCACTAGGTAGCCTTGTGTTACATTAGCTACTACACACAGTGTACTCACTAGGTAGCCTTGTGTTACATTAGCTACTACACTCAGTGTACTCACTAGGTAGCCTTGTACTACATTAGCTACTACACACAGTGTACTCACTAGGTAGCCTTGTGCTACATTAGCTACTACACACAGTGTACTCACTAGGTAGCCTTGTGTTACATTAGCTACTACACTCAGTGTACTCACTAGGTAGCCTTGTACTACATTAGCTACTACACACAGTGTACTCACTAGGTAGCCTTGTACTACATTAGCTACTACACACAGTGTACTCACTAGGTAGCCTTGTACTACATTAGCTACTACACACAGTGTACTCACTAGGTAGCCTTGTGCTACATTAGCTACTACACACAGTGTACTCACTAGGTAGCCTTGTGTTACATTAGCTACTACACACAGTGTACTCACTAGGTAGCCTTGTGTTACATTAGCTACTACACACAGTGTGCTCACTAGGTAGCCTTGTGTTACATTAGCTACTACACACAGTGTACTCACTAGGTAGCCTTGTGTTACATTAGCTACTACACTCAGTGTACTCACTAGGTAGCCTTGTACTACATTAGCTACTACACTCAGTGTGCTCACTAGGTAGCCTTGTGCTACATTAGCTACTACACACAGTGTACTCACTAGGTAGCCTTGTGTTACATTAGCTACTACACACAGTGTACTCACTAGGTAGCCTTGTACTACATTAGCTACTACACACAGTGTGCTCACTAGGTAGCCTTGTACTACATTAGCTACTACACACAGTGTACTCACTAGGTAGCCTTGTGTTACATTAGCTACTACACTCAGTGTACTCACTAGGTAGCCTTGTACTACATTAGCTACTACACACAGTGTACTCACTAGGTAGCCTTGTACTACATTAGCTACTACACACAGTGTACTCACTAGGTAGCCTTGTACTACATTAGCTACTACACACAGTGTACTCACTAGGTAGCCTTGTACTACATTAGCTACTACACACAGTGTACTCACTAGGTAGCCTTGTGTTACATTAGCTACTACACACAGTGTACTCACTAGGTAGCCTTGTGTTACATTAGCTACTACACACAGTGTACTCACTAGGTAGCCTTGTGTTACATTAGCTACTACACACAGTGTACTCACTAGGTAGCCTTGTGTTACATTAGCTACTACACACAGTGTACTCACTAGGTAGCCTTGTGTTACATTAGCTACTACACACAGTGTGCTCACTAGGTAGCCTTGTGCTACATTAGCTACTACACTCAGTGTACTCACTAGGTAGCCTTGTGTTACATTAGCTACTACACACAGTGTACTCACTAGGTAGCCTTGTGTTACATTAGCTACTACACTCAGTGTGCTCACTAGGTAGCCTTGTGCTACATTAGCTACTACACACAGTGTACTCACTAGGTAGCCTTGTGTTACATTAGCTACTACACACAGTGTACTCACTAGGTAGCCTTGTGTTACATTAGCTACTACACTCAGTGTGCTCACTAGGTAGCCTTGTGTTACATTAGCTACTACACACAGTGTACTCACTAGGTAGCCTTGTGTTACATTAGCTACTACACACAGTGTGCTCACTAGGTAGCCTTGTGTTACATTAGCTACTACACACAGTGTACTCACTAGGTAGCCTTGTGTTACATTAGCTACTACACTCAGTGTGCTCACTAGGTAGCCTTGTGTTACATTAGCTACTACACTCAGTGTACTCACTAGGTAGCCTTGTGTTACATTAGCTACTACACACAGTGTACTCACTAGGTAGCCTTGTACTACATTAGCTACTACACACAGTGTACTCACTAGGTAGCCTTGTGTTACATTAGCTACTACACACAGTGTACTCACTGGTAGCCTTGTACTACATTAGCTACTACACTCAGTGTACTCACTAGGTAGCCTTGTGTTACATTAGCTACTACACACAGTGTACTCACTAGGTAGCCTTGTGCTACATTAGCTACTACACTCAGTGTACTCACTAGGTAGCCTTGTGTTACATTAGCTACTACACTCAGTGTACTCACTAGGTAGCCTTGTGTTACATTAGCTACTACACACAGTGTACTCACTAGGTAGCCTTGTGTTACATTAGCTACTACACACAGTGTACTCACTAGGTAGCCTTGTGTTACATTAGCTACTACACACAGTGTACTCACTAGGTAGCCTTGTGTTACATTAGCTACTACACACAGTGTACTCACTAGGTAGCCTTGTGTTACATTAGCTACTACACTCAGTGTACTCACTAGGTAGCCTTGTGTTACATTAGCTACTACACACAGTGTACTCACTAGGTAGCCTTGTGTTACATTAGCTACTACACTCAGTGTACTCACTAGGTAGCCTTGTACTACATTAGCTACTACACTCAGTGTACTCACTAGGTAGCCTTGTGTTACATTAGCTACTACACACAGTGTACTCACTAGGTAGCCTTGTACTACATTAGCTACTACACTCAGTGTACTCACTAGGTAGCCTTGTGTTACATTAGCTACTACACACAGTGTACTCACTAGGTAGCCTTGTGTTACATTAGCTACTACACACAGTGTGCTCACTAGGTAGCCTTGTACTACATTAGCTACTACACACAGTGTACTCACTAGGTAGCCTTGTGTTACATTAGCTACTACACACAGTGTGCTCACTAGGTAGCCTTGTGCTACATTAGCTACTACACACAGTGTGCTCACTAGGTAGCCTTGTGCTACATTAGCTACTACACACAGTGTACTCACTAGGTAGCCTTGTGTTACATTAGCTACTACACACAGTGTACTCACTAGGTAGCCTTGTACTACATTAGCTACTACACACAGTGTACTCACTAGGTAGCCTTGTGTTACATTAGCTACTACACACAGTGTACTCACTAGGTAGCCTTGTGTTACATTAGCTACTACACACAGTGTACTCACTAGGTAGCCTTGTGTTACATTAGCTACTACACTCAGTGTGCTCACTAGGTAGCCTTGTACTACATTAGCTACTACACTCAGTGTACTCACTAGGTAGCCTTGTGTTACATTAGCTACTACACTCAGTGTGCTCACTAGGTAGCCTTGTGTTACATTAGCTACTACACACAGTGTACTCACTAGGTAGCCTTGTGTTACATTAGCTACTACACACAGTGTACTCACTAGGTAGCCTTGTGTTACATTAGCTACTACACACAGTGTACTCACTAGGTAGCCTTGTACTACATTAGCTACTACACACAGTGTGCTCACTAGGTAGCCTTGTGTTACATTAGCTACTACACACAGTGTGCTCACTAGGTAGCCTTGTGTTACATTAGCTACTACACACAGTGTACTCACTAGGTAGCCTTGTGTTACATTAGCTACTACACACAGTGTACTCACTAGGTAGCCTTGTACTACATTAGCTACTACACACAGTGTACTCACTAGGTAGCCTTGTGTTACATTAGCTACTACACTCAGTGTACTCACTAGGTAGCCTTGTGTTACATTAGCTACTACACTCAGTGTACTCACTAGGTAGCCTTGTGTTACATTAGCTACTACACACAGTGTACTCACTAGGTAGCCTTGTGTTACATTAGCTACTACACACAGTGTACTCACTAGGTAGCCTTGTGTTACATTAGCTACTACACACAGTGTACTCACTAGGTAGCCTTGTACTACATTAGCTACTACACACAGTGTGCTCACTAGGTAGCCTTGTGTTACATTAGCTACTACACACAGTGTGCTCACTAGGTAGCCTTGTGTTACATTAGCTACTACACACAGTGTACTCACTAGGTAGCCTTGTGTTACATTAGCTACTACACACAGTGTGCTCACTAGGTAGCCTTGTGTTACATTAGCTACTACACACAGTGTACTCACTAGGTAGCCTTGTGTTACATTAGCTACTACACACAGTGTACTCACTAGGTAGCCTTGTGTTACATTAGCTACTACACTCAGTGTACTCACTAGGTAGCCTTGTACTACATTAGCTACTACACACAGTGTGCTCACTAGGTAGCCTTGTGTTACATTAGCTACTACACACAGTGTACTCACTAGGTAGCCTTGTGTTACATTAGCTACTACACTCAGTGTACTCACTAGGTAGCCTTGTGTTACATTAGCTACTACACACAGTGTACTCACTAGGTAGCCTTGTACTACATTAGCTACTACACTCAGTGTACTCACTAGGTAGCCTTGTGTTACATTAGCTACTACACACAGTGTGCTCACTAGGTAGCCTTGTGTTACATTAGCTACTACACACAGTGTACTCACTAGGTAGCCTTGTGTTACATTAGCTACTACACTCAGTGTACTCACTAGGTAGCCTTGTACTACATTAGCTACTACACACAGTGTGCTCACTAGGTAGCCTTGTGTTACATTAGCTACTACACACAGTGTACTCACTAGGTAGCCTTGTACTACATTAGCTACTACACACAGTGTACTCACTAGGTAGCCTTGTACTACATTAGCTACTACACACAGTGTACTCACTAGGTAGCCTTGTACTACATTAGCTACTACACACAGTGTACTCACTAGGTAGCCTTGTGTTACATTAGCTACTACACACAGTGTACTCACTAGGTAGCCTTGTACTACATTAGCTACTACACACAGTGTGCTCACTAGGTAGCCTTGTGTTACATTAGCTACTACACACAGTGTACTCACTAGGTAGCCTTGTGTTACATTAGCTACTACACACAGTGTACTCACTAGGTAGCCTTGTGTTACATTAGCTACTACACACAGTGTACTCACTAGGTAGCCTTGTGCTACATTAGCTACTACACACAGTGTACTCACTAGGTAGCCTTGTACTACATTAGCTACTACACACAGTGTACTCACTAGGTAGCCTTGTGTTACATTAGCTACTACACTCAGTGTACTCACTAGGTAGCCTTGTGTTACATTAGCTACTACACACAGTGTACTCACTAGGTAGCCTTATGTTACATTAGCTACTACACTCAGTGTACTCACTAGGTAGCCTTGTGTTACATTAGCTACTACACACAGTGTACTCACTAGGTAGCCTTGTGCTACATTAGCTACTACAGTCAGTGTACTCACTAGGTAGCCTTGTGTTACATTAGCTACTACACTCAGTGTACTCACTAGGTAGCCTTGTGTTACATTAGCTACTACACACAGTGTACTCACTAGGTAGCCTTGTGTTACATTAGCTACTACACTCAGTGTACTCACTAGGTAGCCTTGTGTTACATTAGCTACTACACACAGTGTACTCACTAGGTAGCCTTGTACTACATTAGCTACTACACACAGTGTACTCACTAGGTAGCCTTGTGTTACATTAGCTACTACACACAGTGTACTCACTAGGTAGCCTTGTACTACATTAGCTACTACACACAGTGTGCTCACTAGGTAGCCTTGTGTTACATTAGCTACTACACTCAGTGTACTCACTAGGTAGCCTTGTACTACATTAGCTACTACACTCAGTGTACTCACTAGGTAGCCTTGTGCTACATTAGCTACTACACTCAGTGTACTCACTAGGTAGCCTTGTGTTACATTAGCTACTACACTCAGTGTGCTCACTAGGTAGCCTTGTGCTACATTAGCTACTACACTCAGTGTACTCACTAGGTAGCCTTGTGCTACATTAGCTACTACACTCAGTGTGCTCACTAGGTAGCCTTGTGTTACATTAGCTACTACACTCAGTGTACTCACTAGGTAGCCTTGTGTTACATTAGCTACTACACACAGTGTACTCACTAGG
Organism: Meconema thalassinum; assembly: GCA_946902985.2. Taxonomy (NCBI): domain Eukaryota; kingdom Metazoa; phylum Arthropoda; class Insecta; order Orthoptera; family Tettigoniidae; genus Meconema; species Meconema thalassinum. The sequence goes on along the minus strand of OX336400.1, from coordinate 213,518,361 downwards.
TAGCCTTGTGTTACATTAGCTACTACACACAGTGTACTCACTAGGTAGCCTTGTGTTACATTAGCTACTACACACAGTGTACTCACTAGGTAGCCTTGTGTTACATTAGCTACTACACACAGTGTACTCACTAGGTAGCCTTGTGTTACATTAGCTACTACACTCAGTGTACTCACTAGGTAGCCTTGTGTTACATTAGCTACTACACACAGTGTACTCACTAGGTAGCCTTGTGTTACATTAGCTACTACACACAGTGTACTCACTAGGTAGCCTTGTGTTACATTAGCTACTACACACAGTGTACTCACTAGGTAGCCTTGTACTACATTAGCTACTACACACAGTGTACTCACTAGGTAGCCTTGTACTACATTAGCTACTACACACAGTGTACTCACTAGGTAGCCTTGTGTTACATTAGCTACTACACACAGTGTACTCACTAGGTAGCCTTGTGTTACATTAGCTACTACACACAGTGTACTCACTAGGTAGCCTTGTACTACATTAGCTACTACACACAGTGTACTCACTAGGTAGCCTTGTACTACATTAGCTACTACACACAGTGTACTCACTAGGTAGCCTTGTACTACATTAGCTACTACACACAGTGTACTCACTAGGTAGCCTTGTGTTACATTAGCTACTACACACAGTGTGCTCACTAGGTAGCCTTGTGTTACATTAGCTACTACACACAGTGTACTCACTAGGTAGCCTTGTGTTACATTAGCTACTACACATAGTGTACTCACTAGGTAGCCTTGTGTTACATTAGCTACTACACACAGTGTACTCACTAGGTAGCCTTGTGTTACATTAGCTACTACACACAGTGTACTCACTAGGTAGCCTTGTACTACATTAGCTACTACACACAGTGTGCTCACTAGGTAGCCTTGTGTTACATTAGCTACTACACACAGTGTACTCACTAGGTAGCCTTGTGTTACATTAGCTACTACACACAGTGTACTCACTAGGTAGCCTTGTGTTACATTAGCTACTACACACAGTGTACTCACTAGGTAGCCTTGTACTACATTAGCTACTACACTCAGTGTACTCACTAGGTAGCCTTGTGCTACATTAGCTACTACACTCAGTGTACTCACTAGGTAGCCTTGTGTTACATTAGCTACTACACACAGTGTACTCACTAGGTAGCCTTGTGCTACATTAGGTACTACACACAGTGTACTCACTAGGTAGCCTTGTGTTACATTAGCTACTACACACAGTGTACTCACTAGGTAGCCTTGTGTTACATTAGCTACTACACACAGTGTACTCACTAGGTAGCCTTGTGTTACATTAGCTACTACACACAGTGTGCTCACTAGGTAGCCTTGTACTACATTAGCTACTACACACACTGTACTCACTAGGTAGCCTTGTGTTACATTAGCTACTACACACAGTGTACTCACTAGGTAGCCTTGTGTTACATTAGCTACTACACTCAGTGTACTCACTAGGTAGCCTTGTGTTACATTAGCTACTACACACAGTGTACTCACTAGGTAGCCTTGTGTTACATTAGCTACTACACACAGTGTACTCACTAGGTAGCCTTGTGTTACATTAGCTACTACACTCAGTGTACTCACTAGGTAGCCTTGTACTACATTAGCTACTACACACAGTGTACTCACTAGGTAGCCTTGTGTTACATTAGCTACTACACACAGTGTACTCACTAGGTAGCCTTGTACTACATTAGCTACTACACATAGTGTACTCACTAGGTAGCCTTGTGCTACATTAGCTACTACACTCAGTGTACTCACTAGGTAGCATTGTACTACATTAGCTACTACACACAGTGTACTCACTAGGTAGCCTTGTGTTACATTAGCTACTACACACAGTGTACTCACTAGGTAGCCTTGTGTTACATTAGCTACTACACACAGTGTACTCACTAGGTAGCCTTGTGTTACATTAGCTACTACACACAGTGTACTCACTAGGTAGCCTTGTGTTACATTAGCTACTACACACAGTGTACTCACTAGGTAGCCTTGTACTACATTAGCTACTACACTCAGTGTACTCACTAGGTAGCCTTGTGTTACATTAGCTACTACACACAGTGTACTCACTAGGTAGCCTTGTGCTACATTAGCTACTACACACAGTGTACTCACTAGGTAGCCTTGTGTTACATTAGCTACTACACTCAGTGTACTCACTAGGTAGCCTTGTGTTACATTAGCTACTACACACAGTGTACTCACTAGGTAGCCTTGTGTTACATTAGCTACTACACACAGTGTACTCACTAGGTAGCCTTGTACTACATTAGCTACTACACTCAGTGTACTCACTAGGTAGCCTTGTGTTACATTAGCTACTACACACAGTGTACTCACTAGGTAGCCTTGTGTTACATTAGCTACTACACACAGTGTACTCACTAGGTAGCCTTGTACTACATTAGCTACTACACACAGTGTACTCACTAGGTAGCCTTGTGTTACATTAGCTACTACACACAGTGTACTCACTAGGTAGCCTTGTGTTACATTAGCTACTACACACAGTGTACTCACTAGGTAGCCTTGTGTTACATTAGCTACTACACACAGTGTACTCACTAGGTAGCCTTGTGTTACATTAGCTACTACACACAGTGTACTCACTAGGTAGCCTTGTGCTACATTAGCTACTACACACAGTGTACTCACTAGGTAGCCTTGTGTTACATTAGCTACTACACTCAGTGTACTCACTAGGTAGCCTTGTGTTACATTAGCTACTACACACAGTGTACTCACTAGGTAGCCTTGTGTTACATTAGCTACTACACACAGTGTACTCACTAGGTAGCCTTGTGTTACATTAGCTACTACACACAGTGTACTCACTAGGTAGCCTTGTGTTACATTAGCTACTACACACAGTGTACTCACTAGGTAGCCTTGTGTTACATTAGCTACTACACTCAGTGTACTCACTAGGTAGCCTTGTGTTACATTAGCTACTACACACAGTGTACTCACTAGGTAGCCTTGTGTTACATTAGCTACTACACACAGTGTACTCACTAGGTAGCCTTGTACTACATTAGCTACTACACACAGTGTACTCACTAGGTAGCCTTGTGTTACATTAGCTACTACACACAGTGTACTCACTAGGTAGCCTTGTACTACATTAGCTACTACACTCAGTGTACTCACTAGGTAGCCTTGTGTTACATTAGCTACTACACACAGTGTACTCACTAGGTAGCCTTGTGTTACATTAGCTACTACACACAGTGTACTCACTAGGTAGCCTTGTACTACATTAGCTACTACACACAGTGTACTCACTAGGTAGCCTTGTGTTACATTAGCTACTACACACAGTGTACTCACTAGGTAGCCTTGTGTTACATTAGCTACTACACACAGTGTGCTCACTAGGTAGCCTTGTGTTACATTAGCTACTACACTCAGTGTACTCACTAGGTAGCCTTGTGTTACATTAGCTACTACACACAGTGTACTCACTAGGTAGCCTTGTGTTACATTAGCTACTACACTCAGTGTACTCACTAGGTAGCCTTGTGTTACATTAGCTACTACACACAGTGTACTCACTAGGTAGCCTTGTGTTACATTAGCTACTACACTCAGTGTACTCACTAGGTAGCCTTGTGTTACATTAGCTACTACACACAGTGTACTCACTAGGTAGCCTTGTGTTACATTAGCTACTACACACAGTGTACTCACTAGGTAGCCTTGTACTACATTAGCTACTACACACAGTGTGCTCACTAGGTAGCCTTGTGTTACATTAGCTACTACACACAGTGTGCTCACTAGGTAGCCTTGTGTTACATTAGCTACTACACTCAGTGTACTCACTAGGTAGCCTTGTGTTACATTAGCTACTACACTCAGTGTACTCACTAGGTAGCCTTGTACTACATTAGCTACTACACTCAGTGTGCTCACTAGGTAGCCTTGTGTTACATTAGCTACTACACACAGTGTACTCACTAGGTAGCCTTGTGCTACATTAGCTACTACACACAGTGTACTCACTAGGTAGCCTTGTACTACATTAGCTACTACACTCAGTGTGCTCACTAGGTAGCCTTGTGTTACATTAGCTACTACACACAGTGTACTCACTAGGTAGCCTTGTACTACATTAGCTACTACACTCAGTGTGCTCACTAGGTAGCCTTGTGTTACATTAGCTACTACACTCAGTGTACTCACTAGGTAGCCTTGTACTACATTAGCTACTACACACAGTGTACTCACTAGGTAGCCTTGTGTTACATTAGCTACTACACTCAGTGTACTCACTAGGTAGCCTTGTGTTACATTAGCTACTACACTCAGTGTACTCACTAGGTAGCCTTGTACTACATTAGCTACTACACTCAGTGTGCTCACTAGGTAGCCTTGTGTTACATTAGCTACTACACTCAGTGTGCTCACTAGGTAGCCTTGTGTTACATTAGCTACTACACTCAGTGTACTCACTAGGTAGCCTTGTGTTACATTAGCTACTACACACAGTGTACTCACTAGGTAGCCTTGTGTTACATTAGCTACTACACACAGTGTACTCACTAGGTAGCCTTGTGTTACATTAGCTACTACACACAGTGTACTCACTAGGTAGCCTTGTGTTACATTAGCTACTACACACAGTGTACTCACTAGGTAGCCTTGTGTTACATTAGCTACTACACACAGTGTACTCACTAGGTAGCCTTGTGTTACATTAGCTACTACACACAGTGTACTCACTAGGTAGCCTTGTGTTACATTAGCTACTACACACAGTGTACTCACTAGGTAGCCTTGTGCTACATTAGCTACTACACACAGTGTGCTCACTAGGTAGCCTTGTGTTACATTAGCTACTACACACAGTGTACTCACTAGGTAGCCTTGTGTTACATTAGCTACTACACACAGTGTACTCACTAGGTAGCCTTGTGTTACATTAGCTACTACACACAGTGTGCTCACTAGGTAGCCTTGTGTTACATTAGCTACTACACTCAGTGTACTCACTAGGTAGCCTTGTACTACATTAGCTACTACACACAGTGTACTCACTAGGTAGCCTTGTGTTACATTAGCTACTACACACAGTGTGCTCACTAGGTAGCCTTGTGTTACATTAGCTACTACACACAGTGTACTCACTAGGTAGCCTTGTGTTACATTAGCTACTACACACAGTGTGCTCACTAGGTAGCCTTGTGTTACATTAGCTACTACACACAGTGTACTCACTAGGTAGCCTTGTGTTACATTAGCTACTACACACAGTGTACTCACTAGGTAGCCTTGTGTTACATTAGCTACTACACACAGTGTACTCACTAGGTAGCCTTGTGCTACATTAGCTACTACACACAGTGTGCTCACTAGGTAGCCTTGTGTTACATTAGCTACTACACACAGTGTACTCACTAGGTAGCCTTGTGCTACATTAGCTACTACACACAGTGTGCTCACTAGGTAGCCTTGTGTTACATTAGCTACTACACACAGTGTACTCACTAGGTAGCCTTGTGTTACATTAGCTACTACACACAGTGTACTCACTAGGTAGCCTTGTGTTACATTAGCTACTACACACAGTGTACTCACTAGGTAGCCTTGTGTTACATTAGCTACTACACACAGTGTACTCACTAGGTAGCCTTGTGTTACATTAGCTACTACACACAGTGTACTCACTAGGTAGCCTTGTACTACATTAGCTACTACACTCAGTGTACTCACTAGGTAGCCTTGTGTTACATTAGCTACTACACACAGTGTACTCACTAGGTAGCCTTGTGTTACATTAGCTACTACACACAGTGTACTCACTAGGTAGCCTTGTGCTACATTAGCTACTACACACAGTGTACTCACTAGGTAGCCTTGTACTACATTAGCTACTACACTCAGTGTACTCACTAGGTAGCCTTGTACTACATTAGCTACTACACACAGTGTACTCACTAGGTAGCCTTGTGTTACATTAGCTACTACACACAGTGTACTCACTAGGTAGCCTTGTGTTACATTAGCTACTACACACAGTGTACTCACTAGGTAGCCTTGTACTACATTAGCTACTACACTCAGTGTACTCACTAGGTAGCCTTGTGTTACATTAGCTACTACACACAGTGTACTCACTAGGTAGCCTTGTGTTACATTAGCTACTACACACAGTGTACTCACTAGGTAGCCTTGTGTTACATTAGCTACTACACTCAGTGTACTCACTAAGTAGCCTTGTACTACATTAGCTACTACACTCAGTGTACTCACTAGGTAGCCTTGTGTTACATTAGCTACTACACTCAGTGTACTCACTAGGTAGCCTTGTACTACATTAGCTACTACACACAGTGTGCTCACTAGGTAGCCTTGTGTTACATTAGCTACTACACACAGTGTACTCACTAGGTAGCCTTGTGTTACATTAGCTACTACACTCAGTGTACTCACTAGGTAGCCTTGTGTTACATTAGCTACTACACTCAGTGTACTCACTAGGTAGCCTTGTACTACATTAGCTACTACACTCAGTGTACTCACTAGGTAGCCTTGTGTTACATTAGCTACTACACTCAGTGTACTCACTAGGTAGCCTTGTACTACATTAGCTACTACACTCAGTGTACTCACTAGGTAGCCTTGTGTTACATTAGCTACTACACTCAGTGTACTCACTAGGTAGCCTTGTGCTACATTAGCTACTACACACAGTGTACTCACTAGGTAGCCTTGTGTTACATTAGCTACTACACACAGTGTACTCACTAGGTAGCCTTGTGTTACATTAGCTACTACACTCAGTGTACTCACTAGGTAGCCTTGTACTACATTAGCTACTACACACAGTGTACTCACTAGGTAGCCTTGTGCTACATTAGCTACTACACACAGTGTACTCACTAGGTAGCCTTGTGCTACATTAGCTACTACACTCAGTGTACTCACTAGGTAGCCTTGTACTACATTAGCTACTACACACAGTGTACTCACTAGGTAGCCTTGTGTTACATTAGCTACTACACTCAGTGTACTCACTAGGTAGCCTTGTGTTACATTAGCTACTACACACAGTGTACTCACTAGGTAGCCTTGTGTTACATTAGCTACTACACTCAGTGTACTCACTAGGTAGCCTTGTACTACATTAGCTACTACACACAGTGTACTCACTAGGTAGCCTTGTGCTACATTAGCTACTACACACAGTGTACTCACTAGGTAGCCTTGTGTTACATTAGCTACTACACTCAGTGTACTCACTAGGTAGCCTTGTGTTACATTAGCTACTACACTCAGTGTACTCACTAGGTAGCCTTGTGTTACATTAGCTACTACACTCAGTGTACTCACTAGGTAGCCTTGTGTTACATTAGCTACTACACACAATGTACTCACTAGGTAGCCTTGTGTTACATTAGCTACTACACACAGTGTGCTCACTAGGTAGCCTTGTGTTACATTAGCTACTACACACAGTGTACTCACTAGGTAGCCTTGTGTTACATTAGCTACTACACACAGTGTACTCACTAGGTAGCCTTGTGTTACATTAGCTACTACACACAGTGTACTCACTAGGTAGCCTTGTGTTACATTAGCTACTACACTCAGTGTACTCACTAGGTAGCCTTGTGTTACATTAGCTACTACACTCAGTGTACTCACTAGGTAGCCTTGTGTTACATTAGCTACTACACTCAGTGTACTCACTAGGTAGCCTTGTACTACATTAGCTACTACACTCAGTGTACTCACTAGGTAGCCTTGTGTTACATTAGCTACTACACACAGTGTACTCACTAGGTAGCCTTGTGCTACATTAGCTACTACACACAGTGTACTCACTAGGTAGCCTTGTGTTACATTAGCTACTACACACAGTGTACTCACTAGGTAGCCTTGTGTTACATTAGCTACTACACACAGTGTGCTCACTAGGTAGCCTTGTACTACATTAGCTACTACACTCAGTGTACTCACTAGGTAGCCTTGTGCTACATTAGCTACTACACTCAGTGTACTCACTAGGTAGCCTTGTGTTACATTAGCTACTACACACAGTGTACTCGCTAGGTAGCCTTGTGTTACATTAGCTACTACACTCAGTGTACTCACTAGGTAGCCTTGTGTTACATTAGCTACTACACACAGTGTACTCACTAGGTAGCGTTGTGTTACATTAGCTACTACACACAGTGTACTCACTAGGTAGCCTTGTGTTACATTAGCTACTACACACAGTGTACTCACTAGGAAGCCTTGTACTACATTAGCTACTACACACAGTGTACTCACTAGGTAGCCTTGTGTTACATTAGCTACTACACACAGTGTACTCACTAGGTAGCCTTGTGTTACATTAGCTACTACACTCAGTGTACTCACTAGGTAGCCTTGTGCTACATTAGCTACTACACACAGTGTACTCACTAGGTAGCCTTGTGCTACATTAGCTACTACACACAGTGTACTCACTAGGTAGCCTTGAGTTACATTAGCTACTACACACAGTGTACTCACTAGGTAGCCTTGTGTTACATTAGCTACTACACTCAGTGTACTCACTAGGTAGCCTTGTACTACATTAGCTACTACACACAGTGTACTCACTAGGTAGCCTTGTGTTACATTAGCTACTACACTCAGTGTACTCACTAGGTAGCCTTGTACTACATTAGCTACTACACACAGTGTACTCACTAGGTAGCCTTGTGTTACATTAGCTACTACACTCAGTGTACTCACTAGGTAGCCTTGTGCTACATTAGCTACTACACACAGTGTACTCACTAGGTAGCCTTGTGTTACATTAGCTACTACACTCAGTGTACTCACTAGGTAGCCTTGTACTACATTAGCTACTACACACAGTGTACTCACTAGGTAGCCTTGTACTACATTAGCTACTACACTCAGTGTGCTCACTAGGTAGCCTTGTGTTACATTAGCTACTACACTCAGTGTACTCACTAGGTAGCCTTGTGTTACATTAGCTACTACACTCAGTGTACTCACTAGGTAGCCTTGTGCTACATTAGCTACTACACACAGTGTACTCACTAGGTAGCCTTGTGTTACATTAGCTACTACACACAGTGTGCTCACTAGGTAGCCTTGTGTTACATTAGCTACTACACACAGTGTGCTCACTAGGTAGCCTTGTGTTACATTAGCTACTACACACAGTTTACTCACTAGGTAGCCTTGTGCTACATTAGCTACTACACACAGTGTACTCACTAGGTAGCCTTGTGTTACATTAGCTACTACACACAGTGTGCTCACTAGGTAGCCTTGTGTTACATTAGCTACTACACACAGTGTACTCACTAGGTAGCCTTGTGTTACATTAGCTACTACACACAGTGTGCTCACTAGGTAGCCTTGTACTACATTAGCTACTACACACAGTGTACTCACTAGGTAGCCTTGTACTACATTAGCTACTACACACAGTGTACTCACTAGGTAGCCTTGTGTTACATTAGCTACTACACACAGTGTGCTCACTAGGTAGCCTTGTGTTACATTAGCTACTACACACAGTGTGCTCACTAAGTAGCCTTGTGTTACATTAGCTACTACACACAGTGTGCTCACTAGGTAGCCTTGTGTTACATTAGCTACTACACACAGTGTGCTCACTAGGTAGCCTTGTGTTACATTAGCTACTACACACAGTGTACTCACTAGGTAGCCTTGTACTACATTAGCTACTACACACAGTGTACTCACTAGGTAGCCTTGTGTTACATTAGCTACTACACACAGTGTACTCACTAGGTAGCCTTGTGTTACATTAGCTACTACACTCAGTGTACTCACTAGGTAGCCTTGTACTACATTAGCTACTACACACAGTGTACTCACTAGGTAGCCTTGTGTTACATTAGCTACTACACACAGTGTACTCACTAGGTAGCCTTGTACTACATTAGCTACTACACACAGTGTACTCACTAGGTAGCCTTGTGTTACATTAGCTACTACACTCAGTGTACTCACTAGGTAGCCTTGTGTTACATTAGCTACTACACACAGTGTACTCACTAGGTAGCCTTGTACTACATTAGCTACTACACGCAGTGTACTCACTAGGTAGCCTTGTGTTACATTAGCTACTACACACAGTGTACTCACTAGGTAGCCTTGTGTTACATTAGCTACTACACGCAGTGTACTCACTAGGTAGCCTTGTGTTACATTAGCTACTACACACAGTGTACTCACTAGGTAGCCTTGTACTACATTAGCTACTACACTCAGTGTACTCACTAGGTAGCCTTGTGTTACATTAGCTACTACACACAGTTTACTCACTAGGTAGCCTTGTACTACATTAGCTACTACACACAGTGTACTCACTAGGTAGCCTTGTGTTACAATAGCTACTACACTCAGTGTACTCACTAGGTAGCCTTGTACTACATTAGCTACTACACACAGTGTACTCACTAGGTAGCCTTGTGCTACATTAGCTACTACACACAGTGTACTCACTAGGTAGCCTTGTGTTACATTAGCTACTACACACAGTGTACTCACTAGGTAGCCTTGTACTACATTAGCTACTACACACAGTGTACTCACTAGGTAGCCTTGTACTACATTAGCTACTACTCACAGTGTGCTCACTAGGTAGCCTTGTGTTACATTAGCTACTACACACAGTGTACTCACTAGGTAGCCTTGTGTTACATTAGCTACTACACTCAGTGTACTCACTAGGTAGCCTTGTGTTACATTAGCTACTACACACAGTGTACTCACTAGGTAGCCTTGTGCTACATTAGCTACTACACACAGTGTACTCACTAGGTAGCCTTGTGTTACATTAGCTACTACACACAGTGTACTCACTAGGTAGCCTTGTGTTACATTAGCTACTACACACAGTGTACTCACTAGGTAGCCTTGTGTTACATTAGCTACTACACACAGTGTACTCACTAGGTAGCCTTGTGTTACATTAGCTACTACACACAGTGTACTCACTAGGTAGCCTTGTGTTACATTAGCTACTACACACAGTGTACTCACTAGGTAGCCTTGTGTTACATTAGCTACTACACACAGTGTACTCACTAGGTAGCCTTGTACTACATTAGCTACTACACGCAGTGTACTCACTAGGTAGCCTTGTGTTACATTAGCTACTACACACAGTGTACTCACTAGGTAGCCTTGTACTACATTAGCTACTACACACAGTGTACTCACTAGGTAGCCTTGTGTTACATTAGCTACTACACACAGTGTACTCACTAGGTAGCCTTGTGTTACATTAGCTACTACACACAGTGTACTCAGTAGGTAGCCTTGTACTACATTAGCTACTACACACAGTGTACTCACTAGGTAGCCTTGTGTTACATTAGCTACTACACACAGTGTACTCACTAGGTAGCCTTGTGTTACATTAGCTACTACACACAGTGTACTCACTAGGTAGCCTTGTACTACATTAGCTACTACACACAGTGTACTCACTAGGTAGCCTTGTGTTACATTAGCTACTACACACAGTGTACTCACTAGGTAGCCTTGTGTTACATTAGCTACTACACACAGTGTACTCACTAGGTAGCCTTGTGTTACATTAGCTACTACACTCAGTGTACTCACTAGGTAGCCTTGTGTTACATTAGCTACTACACACAGTGTACTCACTAGGTAGCCTTGTGTTACATTAGCTACTACACACAGTGTACTCACTAGGTAGCCTTGTGTTACATTAGCTACTACACTCAGTGTACTCACTAGGTAGCCTTGTGTTACATTAGCTACTACACACAGTGTACTCACTAGGTAGCCTTGTGTTACATTAGCTACTACACACAGTGTACTCACTAGGTAGCCTTGTGTTACATTAGCTACTACACTCAGTGTACTCACTAGGTAGCCTTGTGTTACATTAGCTACTACACACAGTGTACTCACTAGGTAGCCTTGTGTTACATTAGCTACTACACACAGTGTACTCACTAGGTAGCCTTGTGTTACATTAGCTACTACACACAGTGTACTCACTAGGTAGCCTTGTGTTACATTAGCTACTACACTCAGTGTACTCACTAGGTAGCCTTGTGTTACATTAGCTACTACACACAGTGTACTCACTAGGTAGCCTTGTGTTACATTAGCTACTACACTCAGTGTACTCACTAGGTAGCCTTGTGTTACATTAGCTACTACACTCAGTGTACTCACTAGGTAGCCTTGTACTACATTAGCTACTACACACAGTGTACTCACTAGGTAGCCTTGTGCTACATTAGCTACTACACACAGTGTACTCACTAGGTAGCCTTGTGTTACATTAGCTACTACACACAGTGTACTCACTAGGTAGCCTTGTGTTACATTAGCTACTACACTCAGTGTACTCACTAGGTAGCCTTGTACTACATTAGCTACTACACACAGTGTACTCACTAGGTAGCCTTGTGCTACATTAGCTACTACACACAGTGTACTCACTAGGTAGCCTTGTGTTACATTAGCTACTACACACAGTGTACTCACTAGGTAGCCTTGTGTTACATTAGCTACTACACACAGTGTACTCACTAGGTGGCCTTGTGTTACATTAGCTACTACACACAGTGTGCTCACTAGGTAGCCTTGTGTTACATTAGCTACTACACTCAGTGTACTCACTAGGTAGCCTTGTGTTACATTAGCTACTACACACAGTGTGCTCACTAGGTAGCCTTGTGTTACATTAGCTACTACACACAGTGTACTCACTAGGTAGCCTTGTACTACATTAGCTACTACACACAGTGTACTCACTAGGTAGCCTTGTACTACATTAGCTACTACACACAGTGTACTCACTAGGTAGCCTTGTGTTACATTAGCTACTACACTCAGTGTACTCACTAGGTAGCCTTGTGTTACATTAGCTACTACACTCAGTGTACTCACTAGGTAGCCTTGTGTTACATTAGCTACTACACTCAGTGTACTCACTAGGTAGCCTTGTACTACATTAGCTACTACACACAGTGTACTCACTAGGTAGCCTTGTACTACATTAGCTACTACACACAGTGTACTCACTAGGTAGCCTTGTACTACATTAGCTACTACACTCAGTGTACTCACTAGGTAGCCTTGTACTACATTAGCTACTACACACAGTGTACTCACTAGGTAGCCTTGTGTTACATTAGCTACTACACACAGTGTACTCACTAGGTAGCCTTGTGTTACATTAGCTACTACACACAGTGTACTCACTAGGTAGCCTTGTACTACATTAGCTACTACACTCAGTGTACTCACTAGGTAGCCTTGTGTTACATTAGCTACTACACTCAGTGTACTCACTAGGTAGCCTTGTACTACATTAGCTACTACACTCAGTGTACTCACTAGGTAGCCTTGTACTACATTAGCTACTACACACAGTGTACTCACTAGGTAGCCTTGTGCTACATTAGCTACTACACACAGTGTACTCACTAGGTAGCCTTGTACTACATTAGCTACTACACTCAGTGTACTCACTAGGTAGCCTTGTGTTACATTAGCTACTACACTCAGTGTACTCACTAGGTAGCCTTGTACTACATTAGCTACTACACACAGTGTACTCACTAGGTAGCCTTGTGTTACATTAGCTACTACACACAGTGTACTCACTAGGTAGCCTTGTGCTACATTAGCTACTACACACAGTGTACTCACTAGGTAGCCTTGTGTTACATTAGCTACTACACACAGTGTACTCACTAGGTAGCCTTGTGTTACATTAGCTACTACACACAGTGTACTCACTAGGTAGCCTTGTGTTACATTAGCTACTACACACAGTGTACTCACTAGGTAGCCTTGTACTACATTAGCTACTACACACAGTGTACTCACTAGGTAGCCTTGTGCTACATTAGCTACTACACTCAGTGTACTCACTAGGTAGCCTTGTACTACATTAGCTACTACACACAGTGTACTCACTAGGTAGCCTTGTGCTACATTAGCTACTACACACAGTGTACTCACTAGGTAGCCTTGTGTTACATTAGCTACTACACACAGTGTGCTCACTAGGTAGCCTTGTGTTACATTAGCTACTACACACAGTGTACTCACTAGGTAGCCTTGTGTTACATTAGCTACTACACTCAGTGTACTCACTAGGTAGCCTTGTGCTACATTAGCTACTACACACAGTGTGCTCACTAGGTAGCCTTGTGCTACATTAGCTACTACACACAGTGTGCTCACTAGGTAGCCTTGTGCTACATTAGCTACTACACACAGTGTACTCACTAGGTAGCCTTGTGTTACATTAGCTACTACACACAGTGTACTCACTAGGTAGCCTTGTGTTACATTAGCTACTACACACAGTGTACTCACTAGGTAGCCTTGTGTTACATTAGCTACTACACACAGTGTGCTCACTAGGTAGCCTTGTGTTACATTAGCTACTACACTCAGTGTACTCACTAGGTAGCCTTGTGTTACATTAGCTACTACACACAGTGTACTCACTAGGTAGCCTTGTGTTACATTAGCTACTACACACAGTGTACTCACTAGGTAGCCTTGTACTACATTAGCTACTACTCACAGTGTGCTCACTAGGTAGCCTTGTGTTACATTAGCTACTACACACAGTGTACTCACTAGGTAGCCTTGTGTTACATTAGCTACTACACACAGTGTGCTCACTAGGTAGCCTTGTGTTACATTAGCTACTACACACAGTGTACTCACTAGGTAGCCTTGTGTTACATTAGCTACTACACACAGTGTACTCACTAGGTAGCCTTGTACTACATTAGCTACTACACACAGTGTACTCACTAGGTAGCCTTGTGTTACATTAGCTACTACACACAGTGTACTCACTAGGTAGCCTTGTGTTACATTAGCTACTACACACAGTGTACTCACTAGGTAGCCTTGTGTTACATTAGCTACTACACACAGTGTACTCACTAGGTAGCCTTGTGTTACATTAGCTACTACACACAGTGTACTCACTAGGTAGCCTTGTACTACATTAGCTACTACACACAGTGTACTCACTAGGTAGCCTTGTGCTACATTAGCTACTACACACAGTGTACTCACTAGGTAGCCTTGTGTTACATTAGCTACTACACACAGTGTACTCACTAGGTAGCCTTGTACTACATTAGCTACTACACACAGTGTACTCACTAGGTAGCCTTGTACTACATTAGCTACTACACGCAGTGTACTCACTAGGTAGCCTTGTGTTACATTAGCTACTACACACAGTGTACTCACTAGGTAGCCTTGTACTACATTAGCTACTACACACAGTGTACTCACTAGGTAGCCTTGTGCTACATTAGCTACTACACTCAGTGTGCTCACTAGGTAGCCTTGTGTTACATTAGCTACTACACACAGTGTACTCACTAGGTAGCCTTGTGTTACATTAGCTACTACACACAGTGTGCTCACTAGGTAGCCTTGTGTTACATTAGCTACTACACACAGTGTACTCACTAGGTAGCCTTGTGCTACATTAGCTACTACACACAGTGTACTCACTAGGTAGCCTTGTGTTACATTAGCTACTACACACAGTGTACTCACTAGGTAGCCTTGTACTACATTAGCTACTACACTCAGTGTACTCACTAGGTAGCCTTGTGTTACATTAGCTACTACACACAGTGTACTCACTAGGTAGCCTTGTGCTACATTAGCTACTACACACAGTGTACTCACTAGGTAGCCTTGTACTACATTAGCTACTACACACAGTGTACTCACTAGGTAGCCTTGTACTACATTAGCTACTACACTCAGTGTACTCACTAGGTAGCCTTGTGTTACATTAGCTACTACACACAGTGTACTCACTAGGTAGCCTTGTGCTACATTAGCTACTACACACAGTGTACTCACTAGGTAGCCTTGTGCTACATTAGCTACTACACTCAGTGTACTCACTAGGTAGCCTTGTGCTACATTAGCTACTACACACAGTGTACTCACTAGGTAGCCTTGTACTACATTAGCTACTACACTCAGTGTACTCACTAGGTAGCCTTGTGCTACATTAGCTACTACACTCAGTGTACTCACTAGGTAGCCTTGTGCTACATTAGCTACTACACTCAGTGTACTCACTAGGTAGCCTTGTGCTACATTAGCTACTACACACAGTGTACTCACTAGGTAGCCTTGTGTTACATTAGCTACTACACACAGTGTACTCACTAGGTAGCCTTGTACTACATTAGCTACTACACACAGTGTACTCACTAGGTAGCCTTGTGTTACATTAGCTACTACACACAGTGTACTCACTAGGTAGCCTTGTGCTACATTAGCTACTACACTCAGTGTACTCACTAGGTAGCCTTGTGCTACATTAGCTACTACACACAGTGTACTCACTAGGTAGCCTTGTGCTACATTAGCTACTACACTCAGTGTACTCACTAGGTAGCCTTGTGCTACATTAGCTACTACACACAGTGTACTCACTAGGTAGCCTTGTACTACATTAGCTACTACACACAGTGTACTCACTAGGTAGCCTTGTGCTACATTAGCTACTACACACAGTGTACTCACTAGGTAGCCTTGTGTTACATTAGCTACTACACACAGTGTACTCACTAGGTAGCCTTGTGTTACATTAGCTACTACACACAGTGTACTCACTAGGTAGCCTTGTGTTACATTAGCTACTACACACAGTGTACTCACTAGGTAGCCTTGTGTTACATTAGCTACTACACTCAGTGTACTCACTAGGTAGCCTTGTGTTACATTAGCTACTACACACAGTGTACTCACTAGGTAGCCTTGTGTTACATTAGCTACTACACACAGTGTACTCACTAGGTAGCCTTGTGTTACATTAGCTACTACACACAGTGTGCTCACTAGGTAGCCTTGTGTTACATTAGCTACTACACACAGTGTACTCACTAGGTAGCCTTGTGTTACATTAGCTACTACACACAGTGTACTCACTAGGTAGCCTTGTGTTACATTAGCTACTACACACAGTGTACTCACTAGGTAGCCTTGTGTTACATTAGCTACTACACACAGTGTACTCACTAGGTAGCCTTGTGTTACATTAGCTACTACACTCAGTGTACTCACTAGGTAGCCTTGTGTTACATTAGCTACTACACACAGTGTACTCACTAGGTAGCCTTGTGTTACATTAGCTACTACACACAGTGTACTCACTAGGTAGCCTTGTGTTACATTAGCTACTACACTCAGTGTACTCACTAGGTAGCCTTGTGTTACATTAGCTACTACACACAGTGTACTCACTAGGTAGCCTTGTGTTACATTAGCTACTACACACAGTGTACTCACTAGGTAGCCTTGTGTTACATTAGCTACTCCACACAGTGTACTCACTAGGTAGCCTTGTGTTACATTAGCTACTACACACAGTGTACTCACTAGGTAGCCTTGTGTTACATTAGCTACTACACTCAGTGTACTCACTAGGTAGCCTTGTGTTACATTAGCTACTACACTCAGTGTACTCACTAGGTAGCCATGTGTTACATTAGCTACTACACTCAGTGTACTCACTAGGTAGCCTTGTGTTACATTAGCTACTACACTCAGTGTACTCACTAGGTAGCCTTGTACTACATTAGCTACTACACTCAGTGTACTCACTAGGTAGCCTTGTGTTACATTAGCTACTACACACAGTGTACTCACTAGGTAGCCTTGTGTTACATTAGCTACTACACTCAGTGTACTCACTAGGTAGCCTTGTACTACATTAGCTACTACACACAGTGTACTCACTAGGTAGCCTTGTGCTACATTAGCTACTACACACAGTGTACTCACTAGGTAGCCTTGTGTTACATTAGCTACTACACACAGTGTACTCACTAGGTAGCCTTGTGTTACATTAGCTACTACACACAGTGTACTCACTAGGTAGCCTTGTGTTACATTAGCTACTACACACAGTGTACTCACTAGGTAGCCTTGTGTTACATTAGCTACTACACACAGTGTACTCACTAGGTAGCCTTGTACTACATTAGCTACTACACTCAGTGTACTCACTAGGTAGCCTTGTGTTACATTAGCTACTACACACAGTGTACTCACTAGGTAGCCTTGTGTTACATTAGCTACTACACACAGTGTACTCACTAGGTAGCCTTGTGTTACATTAGCTACTACACACAGTGTACTCACTAGGTAGCCTTGTGTTACATTAGCTACTACACACAGTGTACTCACTAGGTAGCCTTGTGTTACATTAGCTACTACACACAGTGTACTCACTAGGTAGCCTTGTGTTACATTAGCTACTACACACAGTGTACTCACTAGGTAGCCTTGTGTTACATTAGCTACTACACACAGTGTACTCACTAGGTAGCCTTGTGCTACATTAGCTACTACACACAGTGTACTCACTAGGTAGCCTTGTGTTACATTAGCTACTACACACAGTGTACTCACTAGGTAGCCTTGTGCTACATTAGCTACTACACACAGTGTACTCACTAGGTAGCCTTGTGCTACATTAGCTACTACACTCAGTGTACTCACTAGGTAGCCTTGTACTACATTAGCTACTACACTCAGTGTACTCACTAGGTAGCCTTGTACTACATTAGCTACTACACACAGTGTACTCACTAGGTAGCCTTGTACTACATTAGCTACTACACACAGTGTACTCACTAGGTAGCCTTGTGTTACATTAGCTACTACACACAGTGTACTCACTAGGTAGCCTTGTGTTACATTAGCTACTACACACAGTGTACTCACTAGGTAGCCTTGTGTTACATTAGCTACTACACACAGTGTACTCACTAGGTAGCCTTGTACTACATTAGCTACTACACGCAGTGTACTCACTAGGTAGCCTTGTGTTACATTAGCTACTACACACAGTGTACTCACTAGGTAGCCTTGTACTACATTAGCTACTACACACAGTGTACTCACTAGGTAGCCTTGTGTTACATTAGCTACTACACACAGTGTACTCACTAGGTAGCCTTGTACTACATTAGCTACTACACACAGTGTACTCACTAGGTAGCCTTGTGCTACATTAGCTACTACACACAGTGTACTCACTAGGTAGCCTTGTGTTACATTAGCTACTACACACAGTGTACTCACTAGGTAGCCTTGTGTTACATTAGCTACTACACACAGTGTACTCACTAGGTAGCCTTGTGTTACATTAGCTACTACACACAGTGTACTCACTAGGTAGCCTTGTGTTACATTAGCTACTACACTCAGTGTACTCACTAGGTAGCCTTGTGTTACATTAGCTACTACACACAGTGTACTCACTAGGTAGCCTTGTGTTACATTAGCTACTACACACAGTGTACTCACTAGGTAGCCTTGTGTTACATTAGCTACTACACTCAGTGTACTCACTAGGTAGCCTTGTGTTACATTAGCTACTACACACAGTGTACTCACTAGGTAGCCTTGTGTTACATTAGCTACTACACACAGTGTACTCACTAGGTAGCTTGTGTTACATTAGCTACTACACTCAGTGTACTCACTAGGTAGCCTTGTGTTACATTAGCTACTACACACAGTGTACTCACTAGGTAGCCTTGTGTTACATTAGCTACTACACACAGTGTACTCACTAGGTAGCCTTGTGTTACATTAGCTACTACACACAGTGTACTCACTAGGTAGCCTTGTGTTACATTAGCTACTACACACAGTGTACTCACTAGGTAGCCTTGTGTTACATAAGCTACTACACTCAGTGTACTCACTAGGTAGCCTTGTGTTACATTAGCTACTACACTCAGTGTACTCACTAGGTAGCCATGTGTTACATTAGCTACTACACTCAGTGTACTCACTAGGTAGCCTTGTGTTACATTAGCTACTACACTCAGTGTACTCACTAGGTAGCCTTGTGCTACATTAGCTACTACACACAGTGTACTCACTAGGTAGCCTTGTGCTACATTAGCTACTACACTCAGTGTACTCACTAGGTAGCCTTGTGTTACATTAGCTACTACACTCAGTGTACTCACTAGGTAGCCTTGTACTACATTAGCTACTACACACAGTGTACTCACTAGGTAGCCTTGTGTTACATTAGCTACTACACACAGTGTACTCACTAGGTAGCCTTGTACTACATTAGCTACTACACTCAGTGTACTCACTAGGTAGCCTTGTGTTACATTAGCTACTACACACAGTGTACTCACTAGGTAGCCTTGTGTTACATTAGCTACTACACACAGTGTACTCACTAGGTAGCCTTGTGTTACATTAGCTACTACACACACTGTACTCACTAGGTAGCCTTGTGTTACATTAGCTACTACACACAGTGTACTCACTAGGTAGCCTTGTACTACATTAGCTACTACACACAGTGTACTCACTAGGTAGCCTTGTGCTACATTAGCTACTACACACAGTGTGCTCACTAGGTAGCCTTGTACTACATTAGCTACTACACACAGTGTACTCACTAGGTAGCCTTGTGTTACATTAGCTACTACACTCAGTGTACTCACTAGGTAGCCTTGTGTTACATTAGCTACTACACACAGTGTGCTCACTAGGTAGCCTTGTACTACATTAGCTACTACACACAGTGTACTCACTAGGTAGCCTTGTGTTACATTAGCTACTACACTCAGTGTACTCACTAGGTAGTCTTGTGTTACATTAGCTACTACACTCAGTGTACTCACTAGGTAGCCTTGTACTACATTAGCTACTACACACAGTGTACTCACTAGGTAGCCTTGTGTTACATTAGCTACTACACTCAGTGTACTCACTAGGTAGCCTTGTACTACATTAGCTACTACACTCAGTGTACTCACTAGGTAGCCTTGTGTTACATTAGCTACTACACTCAGTGTACTCACTAGGTAGCCTTGTACTACATTAGCTACTACACTCAGTGTACTCACTAGGTAGCCTTGTGTTACATTAGCTACTACACTCAGTGTACTCACTAGGTAGCCTTGTACTACATTAGCTACTACACTCAGTGTACTCACTAGGTAGCCTTGTACTACATTAGCTACTACACTCAGTGTACTCACTAGGTAGCCTTGTGTTACATTAGCTACTACACTCAGTGTACTCACTAGGTAGCCTTGTGTTACATTAGCTACTACACTCAGTGTACTCACTAGGTAGCCTTGTGTTACATTAGCTACTACACTCAGTGTACTCACTAGGTAGCCTTGTGTTACATTAGCTACTACACACAGTGTACTCACTAGGTAGCCTTGTGTTACATTAGCTACTACACACAGTGTACTCACTAGGTAGCCTTGTGTTACATTAGCTACTACACACAGTGTGCTCACTAGGTAGCCTTGTGTTACATTAGCTACTACACTCAGTGTACTCACTAGGTAGCCTTGTGTTACATTAGCTACTACACACAGTGTGCTCACTAGGTAGCCTTGTGTTACATTAGCTACTACACACAGTGTACTCACTAGGTAACCTTGTGTTACATTAGCTACTACACACAGTGTACTCACTAGGTAGCCTTGTACTACATTAGCTACTACACACAGTGTACTCACTAGGTAGCCTTGTGTTACATTAGCTACTACACTCAGTGTACTCACTAGGTAGCCTTGTGTTACATTAGCTACTACACTCAGTGTACTCACTAGGTAGCCTTGTGTTACATTAGCTACTACACTCAGTGTACTCACTAGGTAGCCTTGTACTACATTAGCTACTACACACAGTGTACTCACTAGGTAGCCTTGTACTACATTAGCTACTACACACAGTGTACTCACTAGGTAGCCTTGTACTACATTAGCTACTACACTCAGTGTACTCACTAGGTAGCCTTGTACTACATTAGCTACTACACACAGTGTACTCACTAGGTAGCCTTGTACTACATTAGCTACTACACACAGTGTACTCACTAGGTAGCCTTGTGTTACATTAGCTACTACACACAGTGTACTCACTAGGTAGCCTTGTGTTACATTAGCTACTACACACAGTGTACTCACTAGGTAGCCTTGTGTTACATTAGCTACTACACACAGTGTACTCACTAGGTAGCCTTGTACTACATTAGCTACTACACACAGTGTACTCACTAGGTAGCCTTGTACTACATTAGCTACTACACACAGTGTACTCACTAGGTAGCCTTGTACTACATTAGCTACTACACTCAGTGTACTCACTAGGTAGCCTTGTACTACATTAGCTACTACACACAGTGTACTCACTAGGTAGCCTTGTACTACATTAGCTACTACACACAGTGTACTCACTAGGTAGCCTTGTGTTACATTAGCTACTACACACAGTGTACTCACTAGGTAGCCTTGTGTTACATTAGCTACTACACACAGTGTACTCACTAGGTAGCCTTGTGTTACATTAGCTACTACACACAGTGTACTCACTAGGTAGCCTTGTGTTACATTAGCTACTACACACAGTGTACTCACTAGGTAGCCTTGTGTTACATTAGCTACTACACACAGTGTGCTCACTAGGTAGCCTTGTGCTACATTAGCTACTACACTCAGTGTGCTCACTAGGTAGCCTTGTTTTACATTAGCTACTACACACAGTGTACTCACTAGGTAGCCTTGTGTTACATTAGCTACTACACTCAGTGTACTCACTAGGTAGCCTTGTGTTACATTAGCTACTACACACAGTGTGCTCACTAGGTAGCCTTGTGTTACATTAGCTACTACACACAGTGTACTCACTAGGTAGCCTTGTGTTACATTAGCTACTACACACAGTGTACTCACTAGGTAGCCTTGTGTTACATTAGCTACTACACACAGTGTACTCACTAGGTAGCCTTGTGCTACATTAGCTACTACACACAGTGTACTCACTAGGTAGCCTTGTGTTACATTAGCTACTACACACAGTGTACTCACTAGGTAGCCTTGTGTTACATTAGCTACTACACTCAGTGTACTCACTAGGTAGCCTTGTACTACATTAGCTACTACACTCAGTGTACTCACTAGGTAGCCTTGTACTACATTAGCTACTACACACAGTGTGCTCACTAGGTAGCCTTGTGTTACATTAGCTACTACACTCAGTGTACTCACTAGGTAGCCTTGTACTACATTAGCTACTACACTCAGTGTACTCACTAGGTAGCCTTGTACTACATTAGCTACTACACACAGTGTACTCACTAGGTAGCCTTGTGTTACATTAGCTACTACACTCAGTGTACTCACTAGGTAGCCTTGTACTACATTAGCTACTACACACAGTGTACTCACTAGGTAGCCTTGTGCTACATTAGCTACTACACACAGTGTACTCACTAGGTAGCCTTGTACTACATTAGCTACTACACACAGTGTACTCACTAGGTAGCCTTGTGTTACATTAGCTACTACACACAGTGTACTCACTAGGTAGCCTTGTGTTACATTAGCTACTACACACAGTGTACTCACTAGGTAGCCTTGTACTACATTAGCTACTACACACAGTGTACTCACTAGGTAGCCTTGTACTACATTAGCTACTACACACAGTGTACTCACTAGGTAGCCTTGTGTTACATTAGCTACTACACACAGTGTACTCACTAGGTAGCCTTGTGTTACATTAGCTACTACACACAGTGTACTCACTAGGTAGCCTTGTGTTACATTAGCTACTACACACAGTGTACTCACTAGGTAGCCTTGTGTTACATTAGCTACTACACACAGTGTACTCACTAGGTAGCCTTGTGCTACATTAGCTACTACACTCAGTGTACTCACTAGGTAGCCTTGTGTTACATTAGCTACTACACACAGTGTACTCACTAGGTAGCCTTGTGCTACATTAGCTACTACACACAGTGTACTCACTAGGTAGCCTTGTACTACATTAGCTACTACACACAGTGTACTCACTAGGTAGCCTTGTGTTACATTAGCTACTACACACAGTGTACTCACTAGGTAGCCTTGTACTACATTAGCTACTACACTCAGTGTACTCACTAGGTAGCCTTGTGCTACATTAGCTACTACACACAGTGTGCTCACTAGGTAGCCTTGTACTACATTAGCTACTACACACAGTGTACTCACTAGGTATCCTTGTGTTACATTAGCTACTACACACAGTGTACTCACTAGGTAGCCTTGTGTTACATTAGCTACTACACACAGTGTACTCACTAGGTAGCCTTGTACTACATTAGCTACTACACACAGTGTGCTCACTAGGTAGCCTTGTACTACATTAGCTACTACACACAGTGTACTCACTAGGTAGCCTTGTACTACATTAGCTACTACACACAGTGTACTCACTAGGTAGCCTTGTGTTACATTAGCTACTACACACAGTGTACTCACTAGGTAGCCTTGTACTACATTAGCTACTACACTCAGTGTACTCACTAGGTAGCCTTGTACTACATTAGCTACTACACACAGTGTACTCACTAGGTAGCCTTGTGCTACATTAGCTACTACACACAGTGTACTCACTAGGTAGCCTTGTGTTACATTAGCTACTACACACAGTGTACTCACTAGGTAGCCTTGTGTTACATTAGCTACTACACACAGTGTACTCACTAGGTAGCCTTGTGCTACATTAGCTACTACACACAGTGTACTCACTAGGTAGCCTTGTACTACATTAGCTACTACACACAGTGTACTCACTAGGTAGCCTTGTGTTACATTAGCTACTACACACAGTGTACTCACTAGGTAGCCTTGTGCTACATTAGCTACTACACTCAGTGTACTCACTAGGTAGCCTTGTGTTACATTAGCTACTACACACAGTATGCTCACTAGGTAGCCTTGTGTTACATTAGCTACTACACTCAGTGTACTCACTAGGTAGCCTTGTACTACATTAGCTACTACACTCAGTGTACTCACTAGGTAGCCTTGTGTTACATTAGCTACTACACACAGTGTACTCACTAGGTAGCCTTGTGTTACATTAGCTACTACACACAGTGTACTCACTAGGTAGCCTTGTGTTACATTAGCTACTACACACAGTGTGCTCACTAGGTAGCCTTGTGTTACATTAGCTACTACACACAATGTGCTCACTAGGTAGCCTTGTGTTACATTAGCTACTACACACAGTGTACTCACTAGGTAGCCTTGTGTTACATTAGCTACTACACACAGTGTGCTCACTAGGTAGCCTTGTGTTACATTAGCTACTACACACAGTGTGCTCACTAGGTAGCCTTGTGTTACATTAGCTACTACACTCAGTGTACTCACTAGGTAGCCTTGTGTTACATTAGCTACTACACACAGTGTACTCACTAGGTAGCCTTGTGTTACATTAGCTACTACACACAGTGTACTCACTAGGTAGCCTTGTGCTACATTAGCTACTACACACAGTGTACTCACTAGGTAGCCTTGTGTTACATTAGCTACTACACACAGTGTACTCACTAGGTAGCCTTGTGTTACATTAGCTACTACACACAGTGTGCTCACTAGGTAGCCTTGTGTTACATTAGCTACTACACACAGTGTACTCACTAGGTAGCCTTGTGTTACATTAGCTACTACACTCAGTGTACTCACTAGGTAGCCTTGTACTACATTAGCTACTACACTCAGTGTACTCACTAGGTAGCCTTGTGTTACATTAGCTACTACACTCAGTGTACTCACTAGGTAGCCTTGTACTACATTAGCTACTACACTCAGTGTACTCACTAGGTAGCCTTGTGTTACATTAGCTACTACACTCAGTGTACTCACTAGGTAGCCTTGTACTACATTAGCTACTACACTCAGTGTACTCACTAGGTAGCCTTGTACTACATTAGCTACTACACTCAGTGTACTCACTAGGTAGCCTTGTGTTACATTAGCTACTACACTCAGTGTACTCACTAGGTAGCCTTGTGTTACATTAGCTACTACACTCAGTGTACTCACTAGGTAGCCTTGTGTTACATTAGCTACTACACTCAGTGTACTCACTAGGTAGCCTTGTGTTACATTAGCTACTACACACAGTGTACTCACTAGGTAGCCTTGTGTTACATTAGCTACTACACACAGTGTACTCACTAGGTAGCCTTGTGTTACATTAGCTACTACACACAGTGTGCTCACTAGGTAGCCTTGTGTTACATTAGCTACTACACTCAGTGTACTCACTAGGTAGCCTTGTGTTACATTAGCTACTACACACAGTGTGCTCACTAGGTAGCCTTGTGTTACATTAGCTACTACACACAGTGTACTCACTAGGTAACCTTGTGTTACATTAGCTACTACACACAGTGTACTCACTAGGTAGCCTTGTACTACATTAGCTACTACACACAGTGTACTCACTAGGTAGCCTTGTGTTACATTAGCTACTACACTCAGTGTACTCACTAGGTAGCCTTGTGTTACATTAGCTACTACACTCAGTGTACTCACTAGGTAGCCTTGTGTTACATTAGCTACTACACTCAGTGTACTCACTAGGTAGCCTTGTACTACATTAGCTACTACACACAGTGTACTCACTAGGTAGCCTTGTACTACATTAGCTACTACACACAGTGTACTCACTAGGTAGCCTTGTACTACATTAGCTACTACACTCAGTGTACTCACTAGGTAGCCTTGTACTACATTAGCTACTACACACAGTGTACTCACTAGGTAGCCTTGTACTACATTAGCTACTACACACAGTGTACTCACTAGGTAGCCTTGTGTTACATTAGCTACTACACACAGTGTACTCACTAGGTAGCCTTGTGTTACATTAGCTACTACACACAGTGTACTCACTAGGTAGCCTTGTGTTACATTAGCTACTACACACAGTGTACTCACTAGGTAGCCTTGTACTACATTAGCTACTACACACAGTGTACTCACTAGGTAGCCTTGTACTACATTAGCTACTACACACAGTGTACTCACTAGGTAGCCTTGTACTACATTAGCTACTACACTCAGTGTACTCACTAGGTAGCCTTGTACTACATTAGCTACTACACACAGTGTACTCACTAGGTAGCCTTGTACTACATTAGCTACTACACACAGTGTACTCACTAGGTAGCCTTGTGTTACATTAGCTACTACACACAGTGTACTCACTAGGTAGCCTTGTGTTACATTAGCTACTACACACAGTGTACTCACTAGGTAGCCTTGTGTTACATTAGCTACTACACACAGTGTACTCACTAGGTAGCCTTGTGTTACATTAGCTACTACACACAGTGTACTCACTAGGTAGCCTTGTGTTACATTAGCTACTACACACAGTGTGCTCACTAGGTAGCCTTGTGCTACATTAGCTACTACACTCAGTGTGCTCACTAGGTAGCCTTGTTTTACATTAGCTACTACACACAGTGTACTCACTAGGTAGCCTTGTGTTACATTAGCTACTACACTCAGTGTACTCACTAGGTAGCCTTGTGTTACATTAGCTACTACACACAGTGTGCTCACTAGGTAGCCTTGTGTTACATTAGCTACTACACACAGTGTACTCACTAGGTAGCCTTGTGTTACAGTAGCTACTACACACAGTGTACTCACTAGGTAGCCTTGTGTTACATTAGCTACTACACACAGTGTACTCACTAGGTAGCCTTGTGCTACATTAGCTACTACACACAGTGTACTCACTAGGTAGCCTTGTGTTACATTAGCTACTACACACAGTGTACTCACTAGGTAGCCTTGTGTTACATTAGCTACTACACTCAGTGTACTCACTAGGTAGCCTTGTACTACATTAGCTACTACACTCAGTGTACTCACTAGGTAGCCTTGTACTACATTAGCTACTACACACAGTGTGCTCACTAGGTAGCCTTGTGTTACATTAGCTACTACACTCAGTGTACTCACTAGGTAGCCTTGTACTACATTAGCTACTACACTCAGTGTACTCACTAGGTAGCCTTGTACTACATTAGCTACTACACACAGTGTACTCACTAGGTAGCCTTGTGTTACATTAGCTACTACACTCAGTGTACTCACTAGGTAGCCTTGTACTACATTAGCTACTACACACAGTGTACTCACTAGGTAGCCTTGTGCTACATTAGCTACTACACACAGTGTACTCACTAGGTAGCCTTGTACTACATTAGCTACTACACACAGTGTACTCACTAGGTAGCCTTGTGTTACATTAGCTACTACACACAGTGTACTCACTAGGTAGCCTTGTGTTACATTAGCTACTACACACAGTGTACTCACTAGGTAGCCTTGTACTACATTAGCTACTACACACAGTGTACTCACTAGGTAGCCTTGTACTACATTAGCTACTACACACAGTGTACTCACTAGGTAGCCTTGTGTTACATTAGCTACTACACACAGTGTACTCACTAGGTAGCCTTGTGTTACATTAGCTACTACACACAGTGTACTCACTAGGTAGCCTTGTGTTACATTAGCTACTACACACAGTGTACTCACTAGGTAGCCTTGTGTTACATTAGCTACTACACACAGTGTACTCACTAGGTAGCCTTGTGCTACATTAGCTACTACACTCAGTGTACTCACTAGGTAGCCTTGTGTTACATTAGCTACTACACACAGTGTACTCACTAGGTAGCCTTGTGCTACATTAGCTACTACACACAGTGTACTCACTAGGTAGCCTTGTACTACATTAGCTACTACACACAGTGTACTCACTAGGTAGCCTTGTGTTACATTAGCTACTACACACAGTGTACTCACTAGGTAGCCTTGTAATACATTAGCTACTACACTCAGTGTACTCACTAGGTAGCCTTGTGCTACATTAGCTACTACACACAGTGTGCTCACTAGGTAGCCTTGTACTACATTAGCTACTACACACAGTGTACTCACTAGGTATCCTTGTGTTACATTAGCTACTACACACAGTGTACTCACTAGGTAGCCTTGTGTTACATTAGCTACTACACACAGTGTACTCACTAGGTAGCCTTGTACTACATTAGCTACTACACACAGTGTGCTCACTAGGTAGCCTTGTACTACATTAGCTACTACACACAGTGTACTCACTAGGTAGCCTTGTACTACATTAGCTACTACACACAGTGTACTCACTAGGTAGCCTTGTGTTACATTAGCTACTACACACAGTGTACTCACTAGGTAGCCTTGTACTACATTAGCTACTACACTCAGTGTACTCACTAGGTAGCCTTGTACTACATTAGCTACTACACACAGTGTACTCACTAGGTAGCCTTGTGCTACATTAGCTACTACACACAGTGTACTCACTAGGTAGCCTTGTGTTACATTAGCTACTACACACAGTGTACTCACTAGGTAGCCTTGTGTTACATTAGCTACTACACACAGTGTACTCACTAGGTAGCCTTGTGCTACATTAGCTACTACACACAGTGTACTCACTAGGTAGCCTTGTACTACATTAGCTACTACACACAGTGTACTCACTAGGTAGCCTTGTGTTACATTAGCTACTACACACAGTGTACTCACTAGGTAGCCTTGTGCTACATTAGCTACTACACTCAGTGTACTCACTAGGTAGCCTTGTGTTACATTAGCTACTACACACAGTATGCTCACTAGGTAGCCTTGTGTTACATTAGCTACTACACTCAGTGTACTCACTAGGTAGCCTTGTACTACATTAGCTACTACACTCAGTGTACTCACTAGGTAGCCTTGTGTTACATTAGCTACTACACACAGTGTACTCACTAGGTAGCCTTGTGTTACATTAGCTACTACACACAGTGTACTCACTAGGTAGCCTTGTGTTACATTAGCTACTACACACAGTGTGCTCACTAGGTAGCCTTGTGTTACATTAGCTACTACACACAGTGTGCTCACTAGGTAGCCTTGTGTTACATTAGCTACTACACACAGTGTACTCACTAGGTAGCCTTGTGTTACATTAGCTACTACACACAGTGTGCTCACTAGGTAGCCTTGTGTTACATTAGCTACTACACACAGTGTGCTCACTAGGTAGCCTTGTGTTACATTAGCTACTACACTCAGTGTACTCACTAGGTAGCCTTGTGTTACATTAGCTACTACACACAGTGTACTCACTAGGTAGCCTTGTGTTACATTAGCTACTACACACAGTGTACTCACTAGGTAGCCTTGTGCTACATTAGCTACTACACACAGTGTACTCACTAGGTAGCCTTGTGTTACATTAGCTACTACACACAGTGTACTCACTAGGTAGCCTTGTGTTACATTAGCTACTACACACAGTGTGCTCACTAGGTAGCCTTGTGTTACATTAGCTACTACACACAGTGTACTCACTAGGTAGCCTTGTGTTACATTAGCTACTACACACAGTGTACTCACTAGGTAGCCTTGTGTTACATTAGCTACTACACACAGTGTACTCACTAGGTAGCCTTGTGTTACATTAGCTACTACACTCAGTGTACTCACTAGGTAGCCTTGTGTTACATTAGCTACTACACTCAGTGTACTCACTAGGTAGCCTTGTGTTACATTAGCTACTACACTCAGTGTACTCACTAGGTAGCCTTGTACTACATTAGCTACTACACTCAGTGTACTCACTAGGTAGCCTTGTGTTACATTAGCTACTACACACAGTGTACTCACTAGGTAGCCTTGTGCTACATTAGCTACTACACACAGTGTACTCACTAGGTAGCCTTGTGTTACATTAGCTACTACACTCAGTGTACTCACTAGGTAGCCTTGTGTTACATTAGCTACTACACACAGTGTACTCACTAGGTAGCCTTGTGTTACATTAGCTACTACACACAGTGTACTCACTAGGTAGCCTTGTGTTACATTAGCTACTACACACAGTGTACTCACTAGGTAGCCTTGTGTTACATTAGCTACTACACACAGTGTACTCACTAGGTAGCCTTGTGTTACATTAGCTACTACACACAGTGTGCTCACTAGGTAGCCTTGTGTTACATTAGCTACTACACACAGTGTACTCACTAGGTAGCCTTGTGCTACATTAGCTACTACACACAGTGTACTCACTAGGTAGCCTTGTGTTACATTAGCTACTACACACAGTGTACTCACTAGGTAGCCTTGTGTTACATTAGCTACTACACACAGTGTACTCACTAGGTAGCCTTGTACTACATTAGCTACTACACACAGTGTACTCACTAGGTAGCCTTGTACTACATTAGCTACTACACTCAGTGTACTCACTAGGTAGCCTTGTACTACATTAGCTACTACACACAGTGTACTCACTAGGTAGCCTTGTGTTACATTAGCTACTACACACAGTGTACTCACTAGGTAGCCTTGTATTACATTAGCTACTACACACAGTGTACTCACTAGGTAGCCTTGTGTTACATTAGCTACTACACACAGTGTACTCACTAGGTAGCCTTGTGTTACATTAGCTACTACACACAGTGTACTCACTAGGTAGCCTTGTACTACATTAGCTACTACACTCAGTGTACTCACTAGGTAGCCTTGTACTACATTAGCTACTACACACAGTGTGCTCACTAGGTAGCCTTGTGTTACATTAGCTACTACACTCAGTGTACTCACTAGGTAGCCTTGTGCTACATTAGCTACTACACACAGTGTACTCACTAGGTAGCCTTGTGTTACATTAGCTACTACACACAGTGTACTCACTAGGTAGCCTTGTGTTACATTAGCTACTACACTCAGTGTACTCACTAGGTAGCCTTGTGTTACATTAGCTACTACACACAGTGTGCTCACTAGGTAGCCTTGTGTTACATTAGCTACTACACACAGTGTACTCACTAGGTAGCCTTGTGCTACATTAGCTACTACACACAGTGTGCTCACTAGGTAGCCTTGTGTTACATTAGCTACTACACTCAGTGTACTCACTAGGTAGCCTTGTGCTACATTAGCTACTACACACAGTGTACTCACTAGGTAGCCTTGTGTTACATTAGCTACTACACACAGTGTGCTCACTAGGTAGCCTTGTGTTACATTAGCTACTACACTCAGTGTACTCACTAGGTAGCCTTGTGTTACATTAGCTACTACACTCAGTGTACTCACTAGGTAGCCTTGTGTTACATTAGCTACTACACTCAGTGTGCTCACTAGGTAGCCTTGTGTTACATTAGCTACTACACTCAGTGTACTCACTAGGTAGCCTTGTGTTACATTAGCTACTACACACAGTGTACTCACTAGGTAGCCTTGTGCTACATTAGCTACTACACACAGTGTACTCACTAGGTAGCCTTGTGTTACATTAGCTACTACACTCAGTGTGCTCACTAGGTAGCCTTGTGTTACATTAGCTACTACACTCAGTGTACTCACTAGGTAGCCTTGTGTTACATTAGCTACTACACACAGTGTGCTCACTAGGTAGCCTTGTGTTACATTAGCTACTACACACAGTGTACTCACTAGGTAGCCTTGTGTTACATTAGCTACTACACACAGTGTACTCACTAGGTAGCCTTGTGCTACATTAGCTACTACACTCAGTGTACTCACTAGGTAGCCTTGTGTTACATTAGCTACTACACACAGTGTACTCACTAGGTAGCCTTGTACTACATTAGCTACTACACACAGTGTACTCACTAGGTAGCCTTGTGTTACATTAGCTACTACACACAGTGTACTCACTAGGTAGCCTTGTACTACATTAGCTACTACACACAGTGTACTCACTAGGTAGCCTTGTGTTACATTAGCTACTACACACAGTGTACTCACTAGGTAGCCTTGTGTTACATTAGCTACTACACACAGTGTACTCACTAGGTAGCCTTGTACTACATTAGCTACTACACACAGTGTACTCACTAGGTAGCCTTGTACTACATTAGCTACTACACACAGTGTACTCACTAGGTAGCCTTGTGTTACATTAGCTACTACACACAGTGTGCTCACTAGGTAGCCTTGTGTTACATTAGCTACTACACACAGTGTACTCACTAGGTAGCCTTGTGCTACATTAGCTACTACACACAGTGTACTCACTAGGTAGCCTTGTGTTACATTAGCTACTACACACAGTGTGCTCACTAGGTAGCCTTGTGTTACATTAGCTACTACACACAGTGTACTCACTAGGTAGCCTTGTGTTACATTAGCTACTACACACAGTGTACTCACTAGGTAGCCTTGTGTTACATTAGCTACTACACACAGTGTACTCACTAGGTAGCCTTGTACTACATTAGCTACTACACACAGTGTACTCACTAGGTAGCCTTGTGTTACATTAGCTACTACACACAGTGTACTCACTAGGTAGCCTTGTGCTACATTAGCTACTACACACAGTGTACTCACTAGGTAGCCTTGTGTTACATTAGCTACTACACACAGTGTACTCACTAGGTAGCCTTGTGTTACATTAGCTACTACACACAGTGTACTCACTAGGTAGCCTTGTGTTACATTAGCTACTACACACAGTGTACTCACTAGGTAGCCTTGTGCTACATTAGCTACTACACACAGTGTACTCACTAGGTAGCCTTGTGTTACATTAGCTACTACACTCAGTGTACTCACTAGGTAGCCTTGTACTACATTAGCTACTACACACAGTGTACTCACTAGGTAGCCTTGTGTTACATTAGCTACTACACTCAGTGTACTCACTAGGTAGCCTTGTGCTACATTAGCTACTACACACAGTGTACTCACTAGGTAGCCTTGTGTTACATTAGCTACTACACTCAGTGTACTCACTAGGTAGCCTTGTGTTACATTAGCTACTACACACAGTGTACTCACTAGGTAGCCTTGTACTACATTAGCTACTACACTCAGTGTGCTCACTAGGTAGCCTTGTGTTACATTAGCTACTACACACAGTGTACTCACTAGGTAGCCTTGTGTTACATTAGCTACTACACACAGTGTACTCACTAGGTAGCCTTGTGTTACATTAGCTACTACACACAGTGTACTCACTAGGTAGCCTTGTACTACATTAGCTACTACACACAGTGTACTCACTAGGTAGCCTTGTGTTACATTAGCTACTACACACAGTGTACTCACTAGGTAGCCTTGTGTTACATTAGCTACTACACACAGTGTACTCACTAGGTAGCCTTGTACTACATTAGCTACTACACTCAGTGTGCTCACTAGGTAGCCTTGTGTTACATTAGCTACTACACACAGTGTACTCACTAGGTAGCCTTGTACTACATTAGCTACTACACTCAGTGTACTCACTAGGTAGCCTTGTGTTACATTAGCTACTACACACAGTGTGCTCACTAGGTAGCCTTGTACTACATTAGCTACTACACTCAGTGTGCTCACTAGGTAGCCTTGTGTTACATTAGCTACTACACACAGTGTACTCACTAGGTAGCCTTGTACTACATTAGCTACTACACTCAGTGTACTCACTAGGTAGCCTTGTACTACATTAGCTACTACACACAGTGTACTCACTAGGTAGCCTTGTGTTACATTAGCTACTACACACAGTGTGCTCACTAGGTAGCCTTGTGTTACATTAGCTACTACACTCAGTGTACTCACTAGGTAGCCTTGTACTACATTAGCTACTACACTCAGTGTACTCACTAGGTAGCCTTGTACTACATTAGCTACTACACACAGTGTACTCACTAGGTAGCCTTGTGTTACATTAGCTACTACACTCAGTGTACTCACTAGGTAGCCTTGTACTACATTAGCTACTACACACAGTGTACTCACTAGGTAGCCTTGTGCTACATTAGCTACTACACTCAGTGTACTCACTAGGTAGCCTTGTACTACATTAGCTACTACACACAGTGTACTCACTAGGTAGCCTTGTGTTACATTAGCTACTACACACAGTGTACTCACTAGGTAGCCTTGTGTTACATTAGCTACTACACACAGTGTACTCACTAGGTAGCCTTGTGTTACATTAGCTACTACACACAGTGTGCTCACTAGGTAGCCTTGTGTTACATTAGCTACTACACACAGTGTACTCACTAGGTAGCCTTGTGTTACATTAGCTACTACACACAGTGTACTCACTAGGTAGCCTTGTACTACATTAGCTACTACACACAGTGTACTCACTAGGTAGCCTTGTGTTACATTAGCTACTACACACAGTGTACTCACTAGGTAGCCTTGTACTACATTAGCTACTACACTCAGTGTACTCACTAGGTAGCCTTGTACTACATTAGCTACTACACACAGTGTACTCACTAGGTAGCCTTGTGTTACATTAGCTACTACACTCAGTGTACTCACTAGGTAGCCTTGTGTTACATTAGCTACTACACTCAGTGTACTCACTAGGTAGCCTTGTGTTACATTAGCTACTACACACAGTGTACTCACTAGGTAGCCTTGTACTACATTAGCTACTACACACAGTGTACTCACTAGGTAGCCTTGTACTACATTAGCTACTACACACAGTGTACTCACTAGGTAGCCTTGTGTTACATTAGCTACTACACACAGTGTACTCACTAGGTAGCCTTGTACTACATTAGCTACTACACACAGTGTACTCACTAGGTAGCCTTGTGTTACATTAGCTACTACACACAGTGTGCTCACTAGGTAGCCTTGTGTTACATTAGCTACTACACACAGTGTACTCACTAGGTAGCCTTGTGTTACATTAGCTACTACACACAGTGTACTCACTAGGTAGCCTTGTGTTACATTAGCTACTACACTCAGTGTACTCACTAGGTAGCCTTGTGTTACATTAGCTACTACACTCAGTGTACTCACTAGGTAGCCTTGTGTTACATTAGCTACTACACACAGTGTGCTCACTAGGTAGCCTTGTGTTACATTAGCTACTACACTCAGTGTACTCACTAGGTAGCCTTGTGTTACATTAGCTACTACACTCAGTGTACTCACTAGGTAGCCTTGTACTACATTAGCTACTACACACAGTGTACTCACTAGGTAGCCTTGTGTTACATTAGCTACTACACACAGTGTACTCACTAGGTAGCCTTGTACTACATTAGCTACTACACTCAGTGTACTCACTAGGTAGCCTTGTGTTACATTAGCTACTACACACAGTGTGCTCACTAGGTAGCCTTGTGTTACATTAGCTACTACACTCAGTGTACTCACTAGGTAGCCTTGTACTACATTAGCTACTACACACAGTGTGCTCACTAGGTAGCCTTGTGTTACATTAGCTACTACACTCAGTGTACTCACTAGGTAGCCTTGTGTTACATTAGCTACTACACACAGTGTACTCACTAGGTAGCCTTGTGTTACATTAGCTACTACACACAGTGTACTCACTAGGTAGCCTTGTGTTACATTAGCTACTACACACAGTGTACTCACTAGGTAGCCTTGTGTTACATTAGCTACTACACTCAGTGTACTCACTAGGTAGCCTTGTACTACATTAGCTACTACACTCAGTGTACTCACCAGGTAGCCTTGTGTTACATTAGCTACTACACTCAGTGTACTCACTAGGTAGCCTTGTACTACATTAGCTACTACACTCAGTGTACTCACTAGGTAGCCTTGTGTTACATTAGCTACTACACACAGTGTGCTCACTAGGTAGCCTTGTGTTACATTAGCTACTACACTCAGTGTACTCACTAGGTAGCCTTGTACTACATTAGCTACTACACACAGTGTGCTCACTAGGTAGCCTTGTGTTACATTAGCTACTACACTCAGTGTACTCACTAGGTAGCCTTGTGTTACATTAGCTACTACACTCAGTGTACTCACTAGGTAGCCTTGTACTACATTAGCTACTACACTCAGTGTACTCACTAGGTAGCCTTGTACTACATTAGCTACTACACACAGTGTACTCACTAGGTAGCCTTGTGTTACATTAGCTACTACACACAGTGTACTCACTAGGTAGCCTTGTGTTACATTAGCTACTACACACAGTGTACTCACTAGGTAGCCTTGTGTTACATTAGCTACTACACACAGTGTACTCACTAGGTAGCCTTGTGTTACATTAGCTACTACACTCAGTGTACTCACTAGGTAGCCTTGTGTTACATTAGCTACTACACACAGTGTACTCACTAGGTAGCCTTGTGTTACATTAGCTACTACACACAGTGTACTCACTAGGTAGCCTTGTGTTACATTAGCTACTACACACAGTGTACTCACTAGGTAGCCTTGTACTACATTAGCTACTACACACAGTGTACTCACTAGGTAGCCTTGTGCTACATTAGCTACTACACACAGTGTACTCACTAGGTAGCCTTGTGTTACATTAGCTACTACACACAGTGTACTCACTAGGTAGCCTTGTACTACATTAGCTACTACACACAGTGTACTCACTAGGTAGCCTTGTGTTACATTAGCTACTACACACAGTGTACTCACTAGGTAGCCTTGTGTTACATTAGCTACTACACACAGTGTACTCACTAGGTAGCCTTGTGCTACATTAGCTACTACACACAGTGTGCTCACTAGGTAGCCTTGTGTTACATTAGCTACTACACTCAGTGTACTCACTAGGTAGGCTTGTACTACATTAGCTACTACACACAGTGTACTCACTAGGTAGCCTTGTGTTACATTAGCTACTACACACAGTGTACTCACTAGGTAGCCTTGTACTACATTAGCTACTACACTCAGTGTACTCACTAGGTAGCCTTGTGTTACATTAGCTACTACACACAGTGTACTCACTAGGTAGCCTTGTGGTACATTAGCTACTACACTCAGTGTACTCACTAGGTAGCCTTGTACTACATTAGCTACTACACACAGTGTACTCACTAGGTAGCCTTGTGTTACATTAGCTACTACACACAGTGTACTCACTAGGTAGCCTTGTGCTACATTAGCTACTACACACAGTGTACTCACTAGGTAGCCTTGTGCTACATTAGCTACTACACTCAGTGTGCTCACTAGGTAGCCTTGTACTACATTAGCTACTACACACAGTGTACTCACTAGGTAGCCTTGTGTTACATTAGCTACTACACACAGTGTACTCACTAGGTAGCCTTGTGCTACATTAGCTACTACACACAGTGTACTCACTAGGTAGCCTTGTGTTACATTAGCTACTACACACAGTGTACTCACTAGGTAGCCTTGTACTACATTAGCTACTACACTCAGTGTACTCACTAGGTAGCCTTGTACTACATTAGCTACTACACACAGTGTACTCACTAGGTAGCCTTGTGTTACATTAGCTACTACACACAGTGTACTCACTAGGTAGCCTTGTGTTACATTAGCTACTACACACAGTGTACTCACTAGGTAGCCTTGTGCTACATTAGCTACTACACACAGTGTACTCACTAGGTAGCCTTGTACTACATTAGCTACTACACTCAGTGTACTCACTAGGTAGCCTTGTACTACATTAGCTACTACACTCAGTGTACTCACTAGGTAGCCTTGTGTTACATTAGCTACTACACTCAGTGTACTCACTAGGTAGCCTTGTACTACATTAGCTACTACACTCAGTGTACTCACTAGGTAGCCTTGTGTTACATTAGCTACTACACTCAGTGTACTCACTAGGTAGCCTTGTACTACATTAGCTACTACACTCAGTGTACTCACTAGGTAGCCTTGTGTTACATTAGCTACTACACACAGTGTACTCACTAGGTAGCCTTGTGTTACATTAGCTACTACACACAGTGTACTCACTAGGTAGCCTTGTGCTACATTAGCTACTACACACAGTGTACTCACTAGGTAGCCTTGTGTTACATTAGCTACTACACTCAGTGTACTCACTAGGTAGCCTTGTGTTACATTAGCTACTACACACAGTGTACTCACTAGGTAGCCTTGTGTTACATTAGCTACTACACACAGTGTACTCACTAGGTAGCCTTGTGTTACATTAGCTACTACACACAGTGTACTCACTAGGTAGCCTTGTGTTACATTAGCTACTACACACAGTGTACTCACTAGGTAGCCTTGTGCTACATTAGCTACTACACACAGTGTACTCACTAGGTAGCCTTGTGTTACATTAGCTACTACACACAGTGTACTCACTAGGTAGCCTTGTACTACATTAGCTACTACACACAGTGTACTCACTAGGTAGCCTTGTGTTACATTAGCTACTACACACAGTGTACTCACTAGGTAGCCTTGTGTTACATTAGCTACTACACACAGTGTACTCACTAGGTAGCCTTGTGCTACATTAGCTACTACACACAGTGTACTCACTAGGTAGCCTTGTGTTACATTAGCTACTACACACAGTGTACTCACTAGGTAGCCTTGTACTACATTAGCTACTACACTCAGTGTACTCACTAGGTAGCCTTGTACTACATTAGCTACTACACACAGTGTACTCACTAGGTAGCCTTGTGTTACATTAGCTACTACACACAGTGTACTCACTAGGTAGCCTTGTGTTACATTAGCTACTACACACAGTGTACTCACTAGGTAGCCTTGTGCTACATTAGCTACTACACACAGTGTACTCACTAGGTAGCCTTGTGTTACATTAGCTACTACACTCAGTGTACTCACTAGGTAGCCTTGTACTACATTAGCTACTACACTCAGTGTACTCACTAGGTAGCCTTGTGTTACATTAGCTACTACACACAGTGTACTCACTAGGTAGCCTTGTGTTACATTAGCTACTACACACAGTGTACTCACTAGGTAGCCTTGTGCTACATTAGCTACTACACACAGTGTACTCACTAGGTAGCCTTGTGTTACATTAGCTACTACACTCAGTGTACTCACTAGGTAGCCTTGTGTTACATTAGCTACTACACACAGTGTACTCACTAGGTAGCCTTGTGTTACATTAGCTACTACACACAGTGTACTCACTAGGTAGCCTTGTGTTACATTAGCTACTACACATAGTGTACTCACTAGGTAGCCTTGTGTTACATTAGCTACTACACACAGTGTACTCACTAGGTAGCCTTGTGTTACATTAGCTACTACACACAGTGTACTCACTAGGTAGCCTTGTGCTACATTAGCTACTACACACAGTATACTCACTAGGTAGCCTTGTGTTACATTAGCTACTACACTCAGTGTACTCACTAGGTAGCCTTGTACTACATTAGCTACTACACACAGTGTACTCACTAGGTAGACTTGTGTTACATTAGCTACTACACACAGTGTAC
Source organism: Meconema thalassinum (assembly GCA_946902985.2). Lineage (NCBI taxonomy): Eukaryota > Metazoa > Arthropoda > Insecta > Orthoptera > Tettigoniidae > Meconema > Meconema thalassinum. Next base: position 213,478,185 of record OX336400.1, on the reverse strand, counting down.
TCACTAGGTAGCCTTGTACTACATTAGCTACTACACTCAGTGTACTCACTAGGTAGCCTTGTGTTACATTAGCTACTACACACAGTGTACTCACTAGGTAGCCTTGTGCTACATTAGCTACTACACACAGTGTACTCACTAGGTAGCCTTGTGTTACATTAGCTACTACACACAGTGTACTCACTAGGTAGCCTTGTGTTACATTAGCTACTACACACAGTGTGCTCACTAGGTAGCCTTGTGTTACATTAGCTACTACACACAGTGTACTCACTAGGTAGCCTTGTACTACATTAGCTACTACACACAGTGTACTCACTAGGTAGCCTTGTGTTACATTAGCTACTACACTCAGTGTACTCACTAGGTAGCCTTGTACTACATTAGCTACTACACACAGTGTACTCACTAGGTAGCCTTGTACTACATTAGCTACTACACACAGTGTACTCACTAGGTAGCCTTGTACTACATTAGCTACTACACACAGTGTACTCACTAGGTAGCCTTGTACTACATTAGCTACTACACTCAGTGTACTCACTAGGTAGCCTTGTGTTACATTAGCTACTACACACAGTGTACTCACTAGGTAGCCTTGTGTTACATTAGCTACTACACACAGTGTACTCACTAGGTAGCCTTGTGTTACATTAGCTACTACACACAGTGTACTCACTAGGTAGCCTTGTACTACATTAGCTACTACACACAGTGTACTCACTAGGTAGCCTTGTGTTACATTAGCTACTACACACAGTGTACTCACTAGGTAGCCTTGTGTTACATTAGCTACTACACACAGTGTACTCACTAGGTAGCCTTGTGTTACATTAGCTACTACACACAGTGTACTCACTAGGTAGCCTTGTGTTACATTAGCTACTACACTCAGTGTACTCACTAGGTAGCCTTGTGTTACATTAGCTACTACACTCAGTGTACTCACTAGGTAGCCTTGTGTTACATTAGCTACTACACACAGTGTACTCACTAGGTAGCCTTGTGTTACATTAGCTACTACACTCAGTGTACTCACTAGGTAGCCTTGTGTTACATTAGCTACTACACACAGTGTACTCACTAGGTAGCCTTGTGTTACATTAGCTACTACACACAGTGTACTCACTAGGTAGCCTTGTGTTACATTAGCTACTACACTCAGTGTACTCACTAGGTAGCCTTGTGTTACATTAGCTACTACACTCAGTGTGCTCACTAGGTAGCCTTGTGTTACATTAGCTACTACACACAGTGTACTCACTAGGTAGCCTTGTACTACATTAGCTACTACACTCAGTGTGCTCACTAGGTAGCCTTGTACTACATTAGCTACTACACACAGTGTGCTCACTAGGTAGCCTTGTGTTACATTAGCTACTACACACAGTGTACTCACTAGGTAGCCTTGTGTTACATTAGCTACTACACTCAGTGTGCTCACTAGGTAGCCTTGTGTTACATTAGCTACTACACTCAGTGTGCTCACTAGGTAGCCTTGTGCTACATTAGCTACTACACTCAGTGTACTCACTAGGTAGCCTTGTACTACATTAGCTACTACACACAGTGTACTCACTAGGTAGCCTTGTGTTACATTAGCTACTACACACAGTGTACTCACTAGGTAGCCTTGTGTTACATTAGCTACTACACTCAGTGTACTCACTAGGTAGCCTTGTACTACATTAGCTACTACACACAGTGTACTCACTAGGTAGCCTTGTACTACATTAGCTACTACACACAGTGTACTCACTAGGTAGCCTTGTACTACATTAGCTACTACACACAGTGTACTCACTAGGTAGCCTTGTGCTACATTAGCTACTACACACAGTGTACTCACTAGGTAGCCTTGTGTTACATTAGCTACTACACACAGTGTACTCACTAGGTAGCCTTGTGGTACATTAGCTACTACACACAGTGTACTCACTAGGTAGCCTTGTGTTACATTAGCTACTACACTCAGTGTACTCACTAGGTAGCCTTGTGTTACATTAGCTACTACACACAGTGTACTCACTAGGTAGCCTTGTGTTACATTAGCTACTACACACAGTGTACTCACTAGGTAGCCTTGTGTTACATTAGCTACTACACACAGTGTACTCACTAGGTAGCCTTGTGTTACATTAGCTACTACACACAGTGTACTCACTAGGTAGCCTTGTGGTACATTAGCTACTACACACAGTGTACTCACTAGGTAGCCTTGTGTTACATTAGCTACTACACTCAGTGTACTCACTAGGTAGCCTTGTGTTACATTAGCTACTACACACAGTGTACTCACTAGGTAGCCTTGTGTTACATTAGCTACTACACACAGTGTACTCACTAGGTAGCCTTGTGTTACATTAGCTACTACACACAGTGTACTCACTAGGTAGCCTTGTGTTACATTAGCTACTACACTCAGTGTACTCACTAGGTAGCCTTGTGTTACATTAGCTACTACACTCAGTGTACTCACTAGGTAGCCTTGTGTTACATTAGCTACTACACACAGTGTACTCACTAGGTAGCCTTGTGTTACATTAGCTACTACACTCAGTGTACTCACTAGGTAGCCTTGTGTTACATTAGCTACTACACACAGTGTACTCACTAGGTAGCCTTGTGTTATATTAGCTACTACACACAGTGTACTCACTAGGTAGCCTTGTGTTACATTAGCTACTACACTCAGTGTACTCACTAGGTAGCCTTGTGTTACATTAGCTACTACACTCAGTGTGCTCACTAGGTAGCCTTGTGTTACATTAGCTACTACACACAGTGTACTCACTAGGTAGCCTTGTACTACATTAGCTACTACACTCAGTGTGCTCACTAGGTAGCCTTGTACTACATTAGCTACTACACACAGTGTGCTCACTAGGTAGCCTTGTGTTACATTAGCTACTACACACAGTGTACTCACTAGGTAGCCTTGTGTTACATTAGCTACTACACTCAGTGTGCTCACTAGGTAGCCATGTGTTACATTAGCTACTACACTCAGTGTGCTCACTAGGTAGCCTTGTGCTACATTAGCTACTACACTCAGTGTACTCACTAGGTAGCCTTGTACTACATTAGCTACTACACACAGTGTACTCACTAGGTAGCCTTGTGTTACATTAGCTACTACACACAGTGTACTCACTAGGTAGCCTTGTGTTACATTAGCTACTACACTCAGTGTACTCACTAGGTAGCCTTGTACTACATTAGCTACTACACACAGTGTACTCACTAGGTAGCCTTGTACTACATTAGCTACTACACACAGTGTACTCACTAGGTAGCCTTGTACTACATTAGCTACTACACACAGTGTACTCACTAGGTAGCCTTGTGCTACATTAGCTACTACACACAGTGTACTCACTAGGTAGCCTTGTACTACATTAGCTACTACACTCAGTGTACTCACTAGGTAGCCTTGTACTACATTAGCTACTACACACAGTGTACTCACTAGGTAGCCTTGTGTTACATTAGCTACTACACACAGTGTACTCACTAGGTAGCCTTGTGTTACATTAGCTACTACACTCAGTGTACTCACTAGGTAGCCTTGTACTACATTAGCTACTACACTCAGTGTACTCACTAGGTAGCCTTGTACTACATTAGCTACTACACACAGTGTACTCACTAGGTAGCCTTGTACTACATTAGCTACTACACTCAGTGTACTCACTAGGTAGCCTTGTACTACATTAGCTACTACACACAGTGTACTCACTAGGTAGCCTTGTGTTACATTAGCTACTACACTCAGTGTACTCACTAGGTAGCCTTGTGTTACATTAGCTACTACACACAGTGTACTCACTAGGTAGCCTTGTGTTACATTAGCTACTACACACAGTGTACTCACTAGGTAGCCTTGTACTACATTAGCTACTACACACAGTGTACTCACTAGGTAGCCTTGTGTTACATTAGCTACTACACTCAGTGTACTCACTAGGTAGCCTTGTGCTACAATTAGCTACTACACACAGTGTACTCACTAGGTAGCCTTGTGTTACATTAGCTACTACACACAGTGTACTCACTAGGTAGCCTTGTACTACATTAGCTACTACACTCAGTGTGCTCACTAGGTAGCCTTGTACTACATTAGCTACTACACACAGTGTACTCACTAGGTAGCCTTGTACTACATTAGCTACTACACACAGTGTACTCACTAGGTAGCCTTGTGTTACATTAGCTACTACACTCAGTGTGCTCACTAGGTAGCCTTGTACTACATTAGCTACTACACACAGTGTACTCACTAGGTAGCCTTGTACTACATTAGCTACTACACTCAGTGTACTCACTAGGTAGCCTTGTACTACATTAGCTACTACACACAGTGTACTCACTAGGTAGCCTTGTACTACATTAGCTACTACACACAGTGTACTCACTAGGTAGCCTTGTGTTACATTAGCTACTACACTCAGTGTACTCACTAGGTAGCCTTGTACTACATTAGCTACTACACACAGTGTACTCACTAGGTAGCCTTGTGCTACATTAGCTACTACACTCAGTGTACTCACTAGGTAGCCTTGTACTACATTAGCTACTACACACAGTGTGCTCACTAGGTAGCCTTGTGTTACATTAGCTACTACACTCAGTGTACTCACTAGGTAGCCTTGTGTTACATTAGCTACTACACTCAGTGTACTCACTAGGTAGCCTTGTGTTACATTAGCTACTACACTCAGTGTACTCACTAGGTAGCCTTGTGTTACATTAGCTACTACACACAGTGTACTCACTAGGTAGCCTTGTGTTACATTAGCTACTACACTCAGTGTACTCACTAGGTAGCCTTGTGTTACATTAGCTACTACACTCAGTGTACTCACTAGGTAGCCTTGTGTTACATTAGCTACTACACACAGTGTACTCACTAGGTAGCCTTGTGTTACATTAGCTACTACACACAGTGTACTCACTAGGTAGCCTTGTGTTACATTAGCTACTACACACAGTGTGCTCACTAGGTAGCCTTGTGTTACATTAGCTACTACACACAGTGTGCTCACTAGGTAGCCTTGTACTACATTAGCTACTACACACAGTGTACTCACTAGGTAGCCTTGTGTTACATTAGCTACTACACTCAGTGTACTCACTAGGTAGCCTTGTGTTACATTAGCTACTACACACAGTGTACTCACTAGGTAGCCTTGTGTTACATTAGCTACTACACACAGTGTACTCACTAGGTAGCCTTGTGCTACATTAGCTACTACACACAGTGTACTCACTAGGTAGCCTTGTGTTACATTAGCTACTACACACAGTGTACTCACTAGGTAGCCTTGTGTTACATTAGCTACTACACACAGTGTACTCACTAGGTAGCCTTGTGTTACATTAGCTACTACACTCAGTGTACTCACTAGGTAGCCTTGTGTTACATTAGCTACTACACACAGTGTACTCACTAGGTAGCCTTGTGTTACATTAGCTACTACACTCAGTGTACTCACTAGGTAGCCTTGTGTTACATTAGCTACTACACACAGTGTACTCACTAGGTAGCCTTGTGTTACATTAGCTACTACACACAGTGTACTCACTAGGTAGCCTTGTGTTACATTAGCTACTACACACAGTGTACTCCCTAGGTAGCCTTGTACTACATTAGCTACTACACACAGTGTACTCACTAGGTAGCCTTGTGCTACATTAGCTACTACACACAGTGTACTCACTAGGTAGCCTTGTGTTACATTAGCTACTACACACAGTGTACTCACTAGGTAGCCTTGTACTACATTAGCTACTACACACAGTGTACTCACTAGGTAGCCTTGTACTACATTAGCTACTACACACAGTGTACTCACTAGGTAGCCTTGTGTTACATTAGCTACTACACTCAGTGTACTCACTAGGTAGCCTTGTGTTACATTAGCTACTACACTCAGTGTACTCACTAGGTAGCCTTGTGTTACATTAGCTACTACACACAGTGTGCTCACTAGGTAGCCTTGTGTTACATTAGCTACTACACTCAGTGTGCTCACTAGGTAGCCTTGTGTTACATTAGCTACTACACTCAGTGTACTCACTAGGTAGCCTTGTGTTACATTAGCTACTACACACACTGTACTCACTAGGTAGCCTTGTGTTACATTAGCTACTACACACAGTGTACTCACTAGGTAGCCTTGTGCTACATTAGCTACTACACACAGTGTACTCACTAGGTAGCCTTGTGTTACATTAGCTACTACACTCAGTGTACTCACTAGGTAGCCTTGTGCTACATTAGCTACTACACTCAGTGTACTCACTAGGTAGCCTTGTGCTACATTAGCTACTACACACAGTGTACTCACTAGGTAGCCTTGTGTTACATTAGCTACTACACACAATGTACTCACTAGGTAGCCTTGTACTACATTAGCTACTACACACAGTGTACTCACTAGGTAGCCTTGTACTACATTAGCTACTACACACAGTGTACTCACTAGGTAGCCTTGTACTACATTAGCTACTACACACAGTGTACTCACTAGGTAGCCTTGTGTTACATTAGCTACTACACACAGTGTACTCACTAGGTAGCCTTGTGTTACATTAGCTACTACACTCAGTGTGCTCACTAGGTAGCCTTGTGTTACATTAGCTACTACACACAGTGTACTCACTAGGTAGCCTTGTGTTACATTAGCTACTACACTCAGTGTACTCACTAGGTAGCCTTGTGTTACATTAGCTACTACACACAATGTACTCACTAGGTAGCCTTGTGTTACATTAGCTACTACACACAGTGTACTCACTAGGTAGCCTTGTGTTACATTAGCTACCACACACAGTGTACTCAGTAGGTAGCCTTGTACTACATTAGCTACTACACACAGTGTACTCACTAGGTAGCCTTGTACTACATTAGCTACTACACACAGTGTACTCACTAGGTAGCCTTGTACTACATTAGCTACTACACACAGTGTACTCACTAGGTAGCCTTGTACTACATTAGCTACTACACACAGTGTACTCACTAGGTAGCCTTGTGCTACATTAGCTACTACACACAGTGTACTCACTAGGTAGCCTTGTACTACATTAGCTACTACACACAGTGTGCTCACTAGGTAGCCTTGTGTTACATTAGCTACTACACACAGTGTACTCACTAGGTAGCCTTGTGTTACATTAGCTACTACACTCAGTGTGCTCACTAGGTAGCCTTGTGTTACATTAGCTACTACACTCAGTGTACTCACTAGGTAGCCTTGTGTTACATTAGCTACTACACTCAGTGTACTCACTAGGTAGCCTTGTGTTACATTAGCTACTACACTCAGTGTACTCACTAGGTAGCCTTGTACTACATTAGCTACTACACACAGTGTACTCACTAGGTAGCCTTGTGCTACATTAGCTACTACACACAGTGTACTCACTAGGTAGCCTTGTGTTACATTAGCTACTACACACAGTGTACTCACTAGGTAGCCTTGTGTTACATTAGCTACTACACACAGTGTACTCACTAGGTAGCCTTGTGTTACATTAGCTACTACACACAGTGTACTCACTAGGTAGCCTTGTACTACATTAGCTACTACACACAGTGTACTCACTAGGTAGCCTTGTGTTACATTAGCTACTACACACAGTGTACTCACTAGGTAGCCTTGTACTACATTAGCTACTACACACAGTGTACTCACTAGGTAGCCTTGTGTTACATTAGCTACTACACACAGTGTGCTCACTAGGTAGCCTTGTACTACATTAGCTACTACACACAGTGTGCTCACTAGGTAGCCTTGTGTTACATTAGCTACTACACACAGTGTGCTCACTAGGTAGCCTTGTACTACATTAGCTACTACACTCAGTGTGCTCACTAGGTAGCCTTGTGCTACATTAGCTACTACACACAGTGTACTCACTAGGTAGCCTTGTGTTACATTAGCTACTACACACAGTGTGCTCACTAGGTAGCCTTGTACTACATTAGCTACTACACACAGTGTGCTCACTAGGTAGCCTTGTGTTACATTAGCTACTACACACAGTGTGCTCACTAGGTAGCCTTGTGTTACATTAGCTACTACACACAGTGTACTCACTAGGTAGCCTTGTACTACATTAGCTACTACACACAGTGTGCTCACTAGGTAGCCTTGTACTACATTAGCTACTACACACAGTGTACTCACTAGGTAGCCTTGTGCTACATTAGCTACTACACACAGTGTACTCACTAGGTAGCCTTGTGCTACATTAGCTACTACACTCAGTGTACTCACTAGGTAGCCTTGTGCTACATTAGCTACTACACTCAGTGTACTCACTAGGTAGCCTTGTACTACATTAGCTACTACACACAGTGTACTCACTAGGTAGCCTTGTGTTACATTAGCTACTACACACAGTGTACTCACTAGGTAGCCTTGTACTACATTAGCTACTACACTCAGTGTACTCACTAGGTAGCCTTGTGTTACATTAGCTACTACACACAGTGTACTCACTAGGTAGCCTTGTACTACATTAGCTACTACACACAGTGTACTCACTAGGTAGCCTTGTGTTACATTAGCTACTACACACAGTGTACTCACTAGGTAGCCTTGTACTACATTAGCTACTACACACAGTGTACTCACTAGGTAGCCTTGTACTACATTAGCTACTACACACAGTGTACTCACTAGGTAGCCTTGTACTACATTAGCTACTACACACAGTGTACTCACTAGGTAGCCTTGTGCTACATTAGCTACTACACACAGTGTACTCACTAGGTAGCCTTGTGTTACATTAGCTACTACACACAGTGTACTCACTAGGTAGCCTTGTGTTACATTAGCTACTACACTCAGTGTACTCACTAGGTAGCCTTGTGTTACATTAGCTACTACACACAGTGTACTCACTAGGTAGCCTTGTGTTACATTAGCTACTACACTCAGTGTACTCACTAGGTAGCCTTGTACTACATTAGCTACTACACACAGTGTACTCACTAGGTAGCCTTGTGTTACATTAGCTACTACACACAGTGTACTCACTAGGTAGCCTTGTGTTACATTAGCTACTACACACAGTGTACTCACTAGGTAGCCTTGTGCTACATTAGCTACTACACACAGTGTACTCACTAGGTAGCCTTGTGTTACATTAGCTACTACACACAGTGTACTCACTAGGTAGCCTTGTACTACATTAGCTACTACACTCAGTGTACTCACTAGGTAGCCTTGTGTTACATTAGCTACTACACACAGTGTACTCACTAGGTAGCCTTGTGTTACATTAGCTACTACACTCAGTGTACTCACTAGGTAGCCTTGTGTTACATTAGCTACTACACACAGTGTACTCACTAGGTAGCCTTGTGTTACATTAGCTACTACACTCAGTGTACTCACTAGGTAGCCTTGTACTACATTAGCTACTACACACAGTGTACTCACTAGGTAGCCTTGTGTTACATTAGCTACTACACACAGTGTACTCACTAGGTAGCCTTGTGTTACATTAGCTACTACACACAGTGTACTCACTAGGTAGCCTTGTGTTACATTAGCTACTACACACAGTGTGCTCACTAGGTAGCCTTGTACTACATTAGCTACTACACACAGTGTACTCACTAGGTAGCCTTGTACTACATTAGCTACTACACACAGTGTACTCACTAGGTAGCCTTGTGTTACATTAGCTACTACACACAGTGTACTCACTAGGTAGCCTTGTGTTACATTAGCTACTACACTCAGTGTACTCACTAGGTAGCCTTGTGTTACATTAGCTACTACACACAGTGTACTCACTAGGTAGCCTTGTACTACATTAGCTACTACACTCAGTGTACTCACTAGGTAGCCTTGTGTTACATTAGCTACTACACACAGTGTACTCACTAGGTAGCCTTGTGTTACATTAGCTACTACACTCAGTGTACTCACTAGGTAGCCTTGTGTTACATTAGCTACTACACACAGTGTACTCACTAGGTAGCCTTGTGTTACATTAGCTACTACACTCAGTGTACTCACTAAGTAGCCTTGTGTTACATTAGCTACTACACACAGTGTACTCACTAGGTAGCCTTGTGTTACATTAGCTACTACACTCAGTGTACTCACTAGGTAGCCTTGTGTTACATTAGCTACTACACACAGTGTACTCACTAGGTAGCCTTGTGTTACATTAGCTACTACACTGAGTGTACTCACTAGGTAGCCTTGTGTTACATTAGCTACTACACACAGTGTACTCACTAAGTAGCCTTGTGTTACATTAGCTACTACACTGAGTGTACTCACTAGGTAGCCTTGTGTTACATTAGCTACTACACTGAGTGTACTCACTAAGTAGCCTTGTGTTACATTAGCTACTACACACAGTGTACTCACTAAGTAGCCTTGTGTTACATTAGCTACTACACTGAGTGTACTCACTAAGTAGCCTTGTGTTACATTAGCTACTACACTGAGTGTACTCACTAGGTAGCCTTGTGTTACATTAGCTACTACACACAGTGTACTCACTAGGTAGCCTTGTGTTACATTAGCTACTACACTCAGTGTACTCACTAAGTAGCCTTGTGTTACATTAGCTACTACACACAGTGTACTCACTAGGTAGCCTTGTGTTACATTAGCTACTACACTGAGTGTACTCACTAGGTAGCCTTGTGTTACATTAGCTACTACACTCAGTGTACTCACTAAGTAGCCTTGTGTTACATTAGCTACTACACACAGTGTACTCACTAGGTAGCCTTGTGTTACATTAGCTACTACACTGAGTGTACTCACTAGGTAGCCTTGTGTTACATTAGCTACTACACTCAGTGTACTCACTAGGTAGCCTTGTGTTACATTAGCTACTACACACAGTGTACTCACTAGGTAGCCTTGTACTACATTAGCTACTACACACAGTGTACTCACTAGGTAGCCTTGTGTTACATTAGCTACTACACTCAGTGTACTCACTAGGTAGCCTTGTGTTACATTAGCTACTACACACAGTGTACTCACTAGGTAGCCTTGTGTTACATTAGCTACTACACTCAGTGTACTCACTAGGTAGCCTTGTGTTACATTAGCTACTACACTCAGTGTACTCACTAGGTAGCCTTGTGTTACATTAGCTACTACACACAGTGTACTCACTAGGTAGCCTTGTGTTACATTAGCTACTACACTCAGTGTACTCACTAGGTAGCCTTGTGTTACATTAGCTACTACACACAGTGTACTCACTAGGTAGCCTTGTACTACATTAGCTACTACACACAGTGTACTCACTAGGTAGCCTTGTGTTACATTAGCTACTACACTCAGTGTACTCACTAGGTAGCCTTGTGTTACATTAGCTACTACACACAGTGTACTCACTAGGTAGCCTTGTGTTACATTAGCTACTACACTCAGTGTACTCACTAGGTAGCCTTGTGTTACATTAGCTACTACACACAGTGTACTCACTAGGTAGCCTTGTGTTACATTAGCTACTACACTCAGTGTACTCACTAGGTAGCCTTGTGTTACATTAGCTACTACACACAGTGTACTCACTAGGTAGCCTTGTGTTACATTAGCTACTACACTCAGTGTACTCACTAGGTAGCCTTGTGTTACATTAGCTACTACACACAGTGTACTCACTAGGTAGCCTTGTACTACATTAGCTACTACACACAGTGTACTCACTAGGTAGCCTTGTGTTACATTAGCTACTACACACAGTGTACTCACTAGGTAGCCTTGTGTTACATTAGCTACTACACTCAGTGTACTCACTAGGTAGCCTTGTGTTACATTAGCTACTACACTCAGTGTACTCACTAGGTAGCCTTGTGTTACATTAGCTACTACACACAGTGTACTCACTAGGTAGCCTTGTGTTACATTAGCTACTACACTCAGTGTACTCACTAGGTAGCCTTGTGTTACATTAGCTACTACACTCAGTGTACTCACTAGGTAGCCTTGTGTTACATTAGCTACTACACACAGTGTGCTCACTAGGTAGCCTTGTGTTACATTAGCTACTACACACAGTGTACTCACTAGGTAGCCTTGTGTTACATTAGCTACTACACACAGTGTGCTCACTAGGTAGCCTTGTACTACATTAGCTACTACACTCAGTGTGCTCACTAGGTAGCCTTGTGTTACATTAGCTACTACACACAGTGTACTCACTAGGTAGCCTTGTACTACATTAGCTACTACACACAGTGTACTCACTAGGTAGCCTTGTGTTACATTAGCTACTACACACAGTGTACTCACTAGGTAGCCTTGTACTACATTAGCTACTACACACAGTGTGCTCACTAGGTAGCCTTGTGTTACATTAGCTACTACACACAGTGTACTCACTAGGTAGCCTTGTACTACATTAGCTACTACACACAGTGTACTCACTAGGTAGCCTTGTGTTACATTAGCTACTACACACAGTGTGCTCACTAGGTAGCCTTGTGTTACATTAGCTACTACACACAGTGTACTCACTAGGTAGCCTTGTACTACATTAGCTACTACACACAGTGTACTCACTAGGTAGCCTTGTGTTACATTAGCTACTACACACAGTGTACTCACTAGGTAGCCTTGTGCTACATTAGCTACTACACACAGTGTACTCACTAGGTAGCCTTGTACTACATTAGCTACTACACACAGTGTACTCACTAGGTAGCCTTGTGTTACATTAGCTACTACACACAGTGTACTCACTAGGTAGCCTTGTACTACATTAGCTACTACACACAGTGTACTCACTAGGTAGCCTTGTGTTACATTAGCTACTACACTCAGTGTACTCACTAGGTAGCCTTGTGTTACATTAGCTACTACACACAGTGTACTCACTAGGTAGCCTTGTGTTACATTAGCTACTACACACAGTGTACTCACTAGGTAGCCTTGTGTTACATTAGCTACTACACACAGTGTACTCACTAGGTAGCCTTGTGTTACATTAGCTACTACACACAGTGTACTCACTAGGTAGCCTTGTACTACATTAGCTACTACACACAGTGTACTCACTAGGTAGCCTTGTACTACATTAGCTACTACACACAGTGTACTCACTAGGTAGCCTTGTGTTACATTAGCTACTACACACAGTGTACTCACTAGGTAGCCTTGTACTACATTAGCTACTACACACAGTGTACTCACTAGGTAGCCTTGTACTACATTAGCTACTACACTCAGTGTACTCACTAGGTAGCCTTGTACTACATTAGCTACTACACACAGTGTACTCCTTAGGTAGCCTTGTGTTACATTAGCTACTACACACAGTGTACTCACTAGGTAGCCTTGTGTTACATTAGCTACTACACACAGTGTGCTCACTAGGTAGCCTTGTGTTACATTAGCTACTACACACAGTGTACTCACTAGGTAGCCTTGTACTACATTAGCTACTACACACAGTGTACTCACTAGGTAGCCTTGTACTACATTAGCTACTACACACAGTGTGCTCACTAGGTAGCCTTGTACTACATTAGCTACTACACACAGTGTACTCACTAGGTAGCCTTGTGCTACATTAGCTACTACACACAGTGTACTCACTAGGTAGCCTTGTGTTACATTAGCTACTACACACAGTGTACTCACTAGGTAGCCTTGTGCTACATTAGCTACTACACACAGTGTACTCACTAGGTAGCCTTGTGTTACATTAGCTACTACACACAGTGTACTCACTAGGTAGCCTTGTGTTACATTAGCTACTACACACAGTGTACTCACTAGGTAGCCTTGTGCTACATTAGCTACTACACACAGTGTACTCACTAGGTAGCCTTGTGCTACATTAGCTACTACACACAGTGTACTCACTAGGTAGCCTTGTGTTACATTAGCTACTACACACAGTGTACTCACTAGGTAGCCTTGTGTTACATTAGCTACTACACACAGTGTACTCACTAGGTAGCCTTGTGTTACATTAGCTACTACACACAGTGTACTCACTAGGTAGCCTTGTGTTACATTAGCTACTACACACAGTGTACTCACTAGGTAGCCTTGTGCTACATTAGCTACTACACACAGTGTACTCACTAGGTAGCCTTGTGTTACATTAGCTACTACACACAGTGTACTCACTAGGTAGCCTTGTGTTACATTAGCTACTACACTCAGTGTACTCACTAGGTAGCCTTGTGTTACATTAGCTACTACACACAGTGTACTCACTAGGTAGCCTTGTACTACATTAGCTACTACACTCAGTGTACTCACTAGGTAGCCTTGTACTACATTAGCTACTACACACAGTGTACTCACTAGGTAGCCTTGTGTTACATTAGCTACTACACACAGTGTACTCACTAGGTAGCCTTGTGTTACATTAGCTACTACACTGAGTGTACTCACTAGGTAGCCTTGTGTTACATTAGCTACTACACACAGTGTACTCACTAGGTAGCCTTGTACTACATTAGCTACTACACACAGTGTACTCACTAGGTAGCCTTGTGCTACATTAGCTACTACACACAGTGTACTCACTAGGTAGCCTTGTGTTACATTAGCTACTACACACAGTGTACTCACTAGGTAGCCTTGTGTTACATTAGCTACTACACACAGTGTACTCACTAGGTAGCCTTGTACTACATTAGCTACTACACACAGTGTACTCACTAGGTAGCCTTGTGTTACATTAGCTACTACACACAGTGTACTCACTAGGTAGCCTTGTGCTACATTAGCTACTACACACAGTGTACTCACTAGGTAGCCTTGTGTTACATTAGCTACTACACACAGTGTACTCACTAGGTAGCCTTGTGTTACATTAGCTACTACACTCAGTGTACTCACTAGGTAGCCTTGTACTACATTAGCTACTACACTCAGTGTACTCACTAGGCAGCCTTGTGTTACATTAGCTACTACACACAGTGTACTCACTAGGTAGCCTTGTGTTACATTAGCTACTACACACAGTGTACTCACTAGGTAGCCTTGTGTTACATTAGCTACTACACACAGTGTGCTCACTAGGTAGCCTTGTACTACATTAGCTACTACACACAGTGTACTCACTAGGTAGCCTTGTGTTACATTAGCTACTACACACAGTGTACTCACTAGGTAGCCTTGTGTTACATTAGCTACTACACACAGTGTACTCACTAGGTAGCCTTGTGCTACATTAGCTACTACACACAGTGTACTCACTAGGTAGCCTTGTGTTACATTAGCTACTACACACAGTGTACTCACTAGGTAGCCTTGTGTTACATTAGCTACTACACTCAGTGTACTCACTAGGTAGCCTTGTACTACATTAGCTACTACACTCAGTGTACTCACTAGGCAGCCTTGTGTTACATTTGCTACTACACACAGTGTACTCACTAGGTAGCCTTGTGTTACATTAGCTACTACACACAGTGTACTCACTAGGTAGCCTTGTGTTACATTAGCTACTACACACAGTGTGCTCACTAGGTAGCCTTGTACTACATTAGCTACTACACACAGTGTACTCACTAGGTAGCCTTGTGTTACATTAGCTACTACACACAGTGTACTCACTAGGTAGCCTTGTGTTACATTAGCTACTACACACAGTGTACTCACTAGGTAGCCTTGTGCTACATTAGCTACTACACACAGTGTACTCACTAGGTAGCCTTGTACTACATTAGCTACTACACACAGTGTGCTCACTAGGTAGCCTTGTGTTACATTAGCTACTACACTCAGTGTACTCACTAGGTAGCCTTGTGTTACATTAGCTACTACACACAGTGTACTCACTAGGTAGCCTTGTACTACATTAGCTACTACACACAGTGTACTCACTAGGTAGCCTTGTGTTACATTAGCTACTACACACAGTGTACTCACTAGGTAGCCTTGTACTACATTAGCTACTACACACAGTGTACTCACTAGGTAGCCTTGTGTTACATTAGCTACTACACACAGTGTACTCACTAGGTAGCCTTGTACTACATTAGCTACTACACTCAGTGTACTCACTAGGTAGCCTTGTGTTACATTAGCTACTACACACAGTGTACTCACTAGGTAGCCTTGTGCTACATTAGGTACTACACACAGTGTACTCACTAGGTAGCCTTGTGTTACATTAGCTACTACACACAGTGTACTCACTAGGTAGCCTTGTACTACATTAGCTACTACACACAGTGTACTCACTAGGTAGCCTTGTGTTACATTAGCTACTACACACAGTGTACTCACTAGGTAGCCTTGTGTTACATTAGCTACTACACACAGTGTACTCACTAGGTAGCCTTGTGTTACATTAGCTACTACACACAGTGTACTCACTAGGTAGCCTTGTGTTACATTAGCTACCACACTCAGTGTACTCACTAGGTAGCCTTGTACTACATTAGCTACTACACTCAGTGTACTCACTAGGTAGCCTTGTACTACATTAGCTACTACACTCAGTGTACTCACTAGGTAGCCTTGTGTTACATTAGCTACTACACACAGTGTACTCACTAGGTAGCCTTGTGCTACATTAGCTACTACACACAGTGTACTCACTAGGTAGCCTTGTGCTACATTAGCTACTACACACAGTGTACTCACTAGGTAGCCTTGTACTACATTAGCTACTACACACAGTGTACTCACTAGGTAGCCTTGTGTTACATTAGCTACTACACACAGTGTGCTCACTAGGTAGCCTTGTGTTACATTAGCTACTACACACAGTGTACTCACTAGGTAGCCTTGTGTTACATTAGCTACTACACACAGTGTACTCACTAGGTAGCCTTGTGTTACATTAGCTACTACACACAGTGTACTCACTAGGTAGCCTTGTGTTACATTAGCTACTACACACAGTGTACTCACTAGGTAGCCTTGTGTTACATTAGCTACTACACTCAGTGTACTCACTAGGTAGCCTTGTACTACATTAGCTACTACACACAGTGTACTCACTAGGTAGCCTTGTGTTACATTAGCTACTACACTCAGTGTACTCACTAGGTAGCCTTGTGTTACATTAGCTACTACACACAGTGTACTCACTAGGTAGCCTTGTGTTACATTAGCTACTACACACAGTGTACTCACTAGGTAGCCTTGTGTTACATTAGCTACTACACACAGTGTACTCACTAGGTAGCCTTGTGCTACATTAGCTACTACACACAGTGTACTCACTAGGTAGCCTTGTGTTACATTAGCTACTACACACAGTGTACTCACTAGGTAGCCTTGTACTACATTAGCTACTACACTCAGTGTACTCACTAGGTAGCCTTTTGTTACATTAGCTACTACACTCAGTGTACTCACTAGGTAGCCTTGTACTACATTAGCTACTACACACAGTGTACTCACTAGGTAGCCTTGTGTTACATTAGCTACTACACTCAGTGTACTCACTAGGTAGCCTTGTACTACATTAGCTACTACACACAGTGTGCTCACTAGGTAGCCTTGTGTTACATTAGCTACTACACACAGTGTACTCACTAGGTAGCCTTGTGCTACATTAGCTACTACACTCAGTGTACTCACTAGGTAGCCTTGTACTACATTAGCTACTACACTCAGTGTACTCACTAGGTAGCCTTGTACTACATTAGCTACTACACACAGTGTACTCGCTAGGTAGCCTTGTGTTACATTAGCTACTACACTCAGTGTACTCACTAGGTAGCCTTGTACTACATTAGCTACTACACTCAGTGTACTCACTAGGTAGCCTTGTGGTACATTAGCTACTACACACAGTGTACTCACTAGGTAGCCTTGTACTACATTAGCTACTACACACAGTGTACTCACTAGGTAGCCTTGTACTACATTAGCTACTACACACAGTGTACTCACTAGGTAGCCTTGTGTTACATTAGCTACTACACTCAGTGTACTCACTAGGTAGCCTTGTGTTACATTAGCTACTACACACAGTGTACTCACTAGGTAGCCTTGTGTTACATTAGCTACTACACACAGTGTACTCACTAGGTAGCCTTGTGTTACATTAGCTACTACACACAGTGTACTCACTAGGTAGCCTTGTGTTACATTAGCTACTACACTCAGTGTACTCACTAGGTAGCCTTGTACTACATTAGCTACTACACACAGTGTGCTCACTAGGTAGCCTTGTGTTACATTAGCTACTACACTCAGTGTACTCACTAGGTAGCCTTGTGTTACATTAGCTACTACACTCAGTGTACTCACTAGGTAGCCTTGTGTTACATTAGCTACTACACACAGTGTACTCACTAGGTAGCCTTGTGTTACATTAGCTACTACACACAGTGTACTCACTAGGTAGCCTTGTACTACATTAGCTACTACACACAGTGTACTCACTAGGTAGCCTTGTGTTACATTAGCTACTACACACAGTGTACTCACTAGGTAGCCTTGTGCTACATTAGCTACTACACACAGTGTACTCACTAGGTAGCCTTGTGTTACATTAGCTACTACACACAGTGTACTCACTAGGTAGCCTTGTGCTACATTAGCTACTACACTCAGTGTACTCACTAGGTAGCCTTGTGTTACATTAGCTACTACACACAGTGTACTCACTAGGTAGCCTTGTGTTACATTAGCTACTACACACAGTGTACTCACTAGGTAGCCTTGTACTACATTAGCTACTACACTCAGTGTACTCACTAGGTAGCCTTGTGTTACATTAGCTACTACACACAGTGTACTCACTAGGTAGCCTTGTGCTACATTAGCTACTACACTCAGTGTACTCACTAGGTAGCCTTGTACTACATTAGCTACTACACACAGTGTACTCACTAGGTAGCCTTGTGCTACATTAGCTACTACACTCAGTGTACTCACTAGGTAGCCTTGTACTACATTAGCTACTACACTCAGTGTACTCACTAGGTAGCCTTGTGTTACATTAGCTACTACACACAGTGTACTCACTAGGTAGCCTTGTACTACATTAGCTACTACACACAGTGTACTCACTAGGTAGCCTTGTGTTACATTAGCTACTACACACAGTGTACTCACTAGGTAGCCTTGTGTTACATTAGCTACTACACACAGTGTACTCACTAGGTAGCCTTGTACTACATTAGCTACTACACACAGTGTACTCACTAGGTAGCCTTGTGCTACATTAGCTACTACACTCAGTGTACTCACTAGGTAGCCTTGTGTTACATTAGCTACTACACACAGTGTACTCACTAGGTAGCCTTGTGTTACATTAGCTACTACACACAGTGTACTCACTAGGTAGCCTTGTGTTACATTAGCTACTACACACAGTGTACTCACTAGGTAGCCTTGTGTTACATTAGCTACTACACACAGTGTACTCACTAGGTAGCCTTGTGCTACATTAGCTACTACACACAGTGTACTCACTAGGTAGCCTTGTGCTACATTAGCTACTACACACAGTGTACTCACTAGGTAGCCTTGTGTTACATTAGCTACTACACTCAGTGTACTCACTAGGTAGCCTTGTGTTACATTAGCTACTACACTCAGTGTACTCACTAGGTAGCCTTGTGCTACATTAGCTACTACACACAGTGTACTCACTAGGTAGCCTTGTACTACATTAGCTACTACACTCAGTGTACTCACTAGGTAGCCTTGTACTACATTAGCTACTACACACAGTGTACTCGCTAGGTAGCCTTGTGTTACATTAGCTACTACACTCAGTGTACTCACTAGGTAGCCTTGTGTTACATTAGCTACTACACTCAGTGTACTCACTAGGTAGCCTTGTACTACATTAGCTACTACACTCAGTGTACTCACTAGGTAGCCTTGTGTTACATTAGCTACTACACTCAGTGTACTCACTAGGTAGCCTTGTGCTACATTAGCTACTACACACAGTGTACTCACTAGGTAGCCTTGTGCTACATTAGCTACTACACACAGTGTGCTCACTAGGTAGCCTTGTGCTACATTAGCTACTACACACAGTGTACTCACTAGGTAGCCTTGTGCTACATTAGCTACTACACACAGTGTACTCACTAGGTAGCCTTGTGCTACATTAGCTACTACACACAGTGTACTCACTAGGTAGCCTTGTACTACATTAGCTACTACACTCAGTGTACTCACTAGGTAGCCTTGTGTTACATTAGCTACTACACACAGTGTACTCACTAGGTAGCCTTGTGCTACATTAGCTACTACACACAGTGTACTCACTAGGTAGCCTTGTACTACATTAGCTACTACACACAGTGTGCTCACTAGGTAGCCTTGTGCTACATTAGCTACTACACACAGTGTACTCACTAGGTAGCCTTGTACTACATTAGCTACTACACTCAGTGTACTCACTAGGTAGCCTTGTACTACATTAGCTACTACACTCAGTGTACTCACTAGGTAGCCTTGTACTACATTAGCTACTACACACAGTGTACTCACTAGGTAGCCTTGTACTACATTAGCTACTACACACAGTGTACTCACTAGGTAGCCTTGTACTACATTAGCTACTACACACAGTGTACTCACTAGGTAGCCTTGTACTACATTAGCTACTACACTCAGTGTACTCACTAGGTAGCCTTGTACTACATTAGCTACTACACACAGTGTACTCACTAGGTAGCCTTGTGTTACATTAGCTACTACACACAGTGTACTCACTAGGTAGCCTTGTACTACATTAGCTACTACACTCAGTGTACTCACTAGGTAGCCTTGTGGTACATTAGCCACTACACACAGTGTACTCACTAGGTAGCCTTGTACTACATTAGCTACTACACTCAGTGTACTCACTAGGTAGCCTTGTACTACATTAGCTACTACACTCAGTGTACTCACTAGGTAGCCTTGTGGTACATTAGCTACTACACACAGTGTACTCACTAGGTAGCCTTGTACTACATTAGCTACTACACACAGTGTACTCACTAGGTAGCCTTGTACTACATTAGCTACTACACTCAGTGTACTCACTAGGTAGCCTTGTGTTACATTAGCTACTACACACAGTGTACTCACTAGGTAGCCTTGTGCTACATTAGCTACTACACACAGTGTACTCACTAGGTAGCCTTGTGCTACATTAGCTACTACACACAGTGTACTCACTAGGTAGCCTTGTACTACATTAGCTACTACACACAGTGTACTCAC
Source organism: Meconema thalassinum (assembly GCA_946902985.2). Lineage (NCBI taxonomy): Eukaryota > Metazoa > Arthropoda > Insecta > Orthoptera > Tettigoniidae > Meconema > Meconema thalassinum. Next base: position 213,457,030 of record OX336400.1, on the reverse strand, counting down.
TAGGTAGCCTTGTGTTACATTAGCTACTACACACAGTGTGCTCACTAGGTAGCCTTGTGTTACATTAGCTACTACACACAGTGTACTCACTAGGTAGCCTTGTGTTACATTAGCTACTACACACAGTGTACTCACTAGGTAGCCTTGTGTTACATTAGCTACTACACACAGTGTACTCACTAGGTAGCCTTGTGTTACATTAGCTACTACACACAGTGTACTCACTAGGTAGCCTTGTGTTACATTAGCTACTACACTCAGTGTACTCACTAGGTAGCCTTGTACTACATTAGCTACTACACACAGTGTACTCACTAGGTAGCCTTGTGTTACATTAGCTACTACACTCAGTGTACTCACTAGGTAGCCTTGTGTTACATTAGCTACTACACACAGTGTACTCACTAGGTAGCCTTGTGTTACATTAGCTACTACACACAGTGTACTCACTAGGTAGCCTTGTGTTACATTAGCTACTACACACAGTGTACTCACTAGGTAGCCTTGTGCTACATTAGCTACTACACACAGTGTACTCACTAGGTAGCCTTGTGTTACATTAGCTACTACACACAGTGTACTCACTAGGTAGCCTTGTACTACATTAGCTACTACACTCAGTGTACTCACTAGGTAGCCTTTTGTTACATTAGCTACTACACTCAGTGTACTCACTAGGTAGCCTTGTACTACATTAGCTACTACACACAGTGTACTCACTAGGTAGCCTTGTGTTACATTAGCTACTACACTCAGTGTACTCACTAGGTAGCCTTGTACTACATTAGCTACTACACACAGTGTGCTCACTAGGTAGCCTTGTGTTACATTAGCTACTACACACAGTGTACTCACTAGGTAGCCTTGTGCTACATTAGCTACTACACTCAGTGTACTCACTAGGTAGCCTTGTACTACATTAGCTACTACACTCAGTGTACTCACTAGGTAGCCTTGTACTACATTAGCTACTACACACAGTGTACTCGCTAGGTAGCCTTGTGTTACATTAGCTACTACACTCAGTGTACTCACTAGGTAGCCTTGTACTACATTAGCTACTACACTCAGTGTACTCACTAGGTAGCCTTGTGGTACATTAGCTACTACACACAGTGTACTCACTAGGTAGCCTTGTACTACATTAGCTACTACACACAGTGTACTCACTAGGTAGCCTTGTACTACATTAGCTACTACACACAGTGTACTCACTAGGTAGCCTTGTGTTACATTAGCTACTACACTCAGTGTACTCACTAGGTAGCCTTGTGTTACATTAGCTACTACACACAGTGTACTCACTAGGTAGCCTTGTGTTACATTAGCTACTACACACAGTGTACTCACTAGGTAGCCTTGTGTTACATTAGCTACTACACACAGTGTACTCACTAGGTAGCCTTGTGTTACATTAGCTACTACACTCAGTGTACTCACTAGGTAGCCTTGTACTACATTAGCTACTACACACAGTGTGCTCACTAGGTAGCCTTGTGTTACATTAGCTACTACACTCAGTGTACTCACTAGGTAGCCTTGTGTTACATTAGCTACTACACTCAGTGTACTCACTAGGTAGCCTTGTGTTACATTAGCTACTACACACAGTGTACTCACTAGGTAGCCTTGTGTTACATTAGCTACTACACACAGTGTACTCACTAGGTAGCCTTGTACTACATTAGCTACTACACACAGTGTACTCACTAGGTAGCCTTGTGTTACATTAGCTACTACACACAGTGTACTCACTAGGTAGCCTTGTGCTACATTAGCTACTACACACAGTGTACTCACTAGGTAGCCTTGTGTTACATTAGCTACTACACACAGTGTACTCACTAGGTAGCCTTGTGCTACATTAGCTACTACACTCAGTGTACTCACTAGGTAGCCTTGTGTTACATTAGCTACTACACACAGTGTACTCACTAGGTAGCCTTGTGTTACATTAGCTACTACACACAGTGTACTCACTAGGTAGCCTTGTACTACATTAGCTACTACACTCAGTGTACTCACTAGGTAGCCTTGTGTTACATTAGCTACTACACACAGTGTACTCACTAGGTAGCCTTGTGCTACATTAGCTACTACACTCAGTGTACTCACTAGGTAGCCTTGTACTACATTAGCTACTACACACAGTGTACTCACTAGGTAGCCTTGTGCTACATTAGCTACTACACTCAGTGTACTCACTAGGTAGCCTTGTACTACATTAGCTACTACACTCAGTGTACTCACTAGGTAGCCTTGTGTTACATTAGCTACTACACACAGTGTACTCACTAGGTAGCCTTGTACTACATTAGCTACTACACACAGTGTACTCACTAGGTAGCCTTGTGTTACATTAGCTACTACACACAGTGTACTCACTAGGTAGCCTTGTGTTACATTAGCTACTACACACAGTGTACTCACTAGGTAGCCTTGTACTACATTAGCTACTACACACAGTGTACTCACTAGGTAGCCTTGTGCTACATTAGCTACTACACTCAGTGTACTCACTAGGTAGCCTTGTGTTACATTAGCTACTACACACAGTGTACTCACTAGGTAGCCTTGTGTTACATTAGCTACTACACACAGTGTACTCACTAGGTAGCCTTGTGTTACATTAGCTACTACACACAGTGTACTCACTAGGTAGCCTTGTGTTACATTAGCTACTACACACAGTGTACTCACTAGGTAGCCTTGTGCTACATTAGCTACTACACACAGTGTACTCACTAGGTAGCCTTGTGCTACATTAGCTACTACACACAGTGTACTCACTAGGTAGCCTTGTGTTACATTAGCTACTACACTCAGTGTACTCACTAGGTAGCCTTGTGTTACATTAGCTACTACACTCAGTGTACTCACTAGGTAGCCTTGTGCTACATTAGCTACTACACACAGTGTACTCACTAGGTAGCCTTGTACTACATTAGCTACTACACTCAGTGTACTCACTAGGTAGCCTTGTACTACATTAGCTACTACACACAGTGTACTCGCTAGGTAGCCTTGTGTTACATTAGCTACTACACTCAGTGTACTCACTAGGTAGCCTTGTGTTACATTAGCTACTACACTCAGTGTACTCACTAGGTAGCCTTGTACTACATTAGCTACTACACTCAGTGTACTCACTAGGTAGCCTTGTGTTACATTAGCTACTACACTCAGTGTACTCACTAGGTAGCCTTGTGCTACATTAGCTACTACACACAGTGTACTCACTAGGTAGCCTTGTGCTACATTAGCTACTACACACAGTGTGCTCACTAGGTAGCCTTGTGCTACATTAGCTACTACACACAGTGTACTCACTAGGTAGCCTTGTGCTACATTAGCTACTACACACAGTGTACTCACTAGGTAGCCTTGTGCTACATTAGCTACTACACACAGTGTACTCACTAGGTAGCCTTGTACTACATTAGCTACTACACTCAGTGTACTCACTAGGTAGCCTTGTGTTACATTAGCTACTACACACAGTGTACTCACTAGGTAGCCTTGTGCTACATTAGCTACTACACACAGTGTACTCACTAGGTAGCCTTGTACTACATTAGCTACTACACACAGTGTGCTCACTAGGTAGCCTTGTGCTACATTAGCTACTACACACAGTGTACTCACTAGGTAGCCTTGTACTACATTAGCTACTACACTCAGTGTACTCACTAGGTAGCCTTGTACTACATTAGCTACTACACTCAGTGTACTCACTAGGTAGCCTTGTACTACATTAGCTACTACACACAGTGTACTCACTAGGTAGCCTTGTACTACATTAGCTACTACACACAGTGTACTCACTAGGTAGCCTTGTACTACATTAGCTACTACACACAGTGTACTCACTAGGTAGCCTTGTACTACATTAGCTACTACACTCAGTGTACTCACTAGGTAGCCTTGTACTACATTAGCTACTACACACAGTGTACTCACTAGGTAGCCTTGTACTACATTAGCTACTACACACAGTGTACTCACTAGGTAGCCTTGTACTACATTAGCTACTACACTCAGTGTACTCACTAGGTAGCCTTGTACTACATTAGCTACTACACTCAGTGTACTCACTAGGTAGCCTTGTGGTACATTAGCTACTACACACAGTGTACTCACTAGGTAGCCTTGTACTACATTAGCTACTACACACAGTGTACTCACTAGGTAGCCTTGTACTACATTAGCTACTACACACAGTGTACTCACTAGGTAGCCTTGTGTTACATTAGCTACTACACACAGTGTACTCACTAGGTAGCCTTGTGTTACATTAGCTACTACACACAGTGTGCTCACTAGGTAGCCTTGTGTTACATTAGCTACTACACTCAGTGTACTCACTAGGTAGCCTTGTGTTACATTAGCTACTACACACAGTGTACTCACTAGGTAGCCTTGTGTTACATTAGCTACTACACTGAGTGTACTCACTAGGTAGCCTTGTGTTACATTAGCTACTACACACAGTGTACTCACTAGGTAGCCTTGTACTACATTAGCTACTACACACAGTGTACTCACTAGGTAGCCTTGTGTTACATTAGCTACTACACACAGTGTACTCACTAGGTAGCCTTGTGTTACATTAGCTACTACACACAGTGTACTCACTAGGTAGCCTTGTGTTACATTAGCTACTACACACAGTGTACTCACTAGGTAGCCTTGTGTTACATTAGCTACTACACACAGTGTGCTCACTAGGTAGCCTTGTGTTACATTAGCTACTACACTCAGTGTACTCACTAGGTAGCCTTGTGTTACATTAGCTACTACACACAGTGTACTCACTAGGTAGCCTTGTGTTACATTAGCTACTACACTGAGTGTACTCACTAGGTAGCCTTGTGTTACATTAGCTACTACACACAGTGTACTCACTAGGTAGCCTTGTACTACATTAGCTACTACACACAGTGTACTCACTAGGTAGCCTTGTGTTACATTAGCTACTACACACAGTGTACTCACTAGGTAGCCTTGTTTTACATTAGCTACTACACACAGTGTACTCACTAGGTAGCCTTGTGTTACATTAGCTACTACACTCAGTGTACCCACTAGGTAGCCTTGTACTACATTAGCTACTACACACAGTGTGCTCACTAGGTAGCCTTGTGTTACATTAGCTACTACACACAGTGTACTCACTAGGTAGCCTTGTACTACATTAGCTACTACACACAGTGTACTCACTAGGTAGCCTTGTGCTACATTAGCTACTACACTCAGTGTACTCACTAGGTAGCCTTGTACTACATTAGCTACTACACACAGTGTACTCACTAGGTAGCCTTGTGTTACATTAGCTACTACACACAGTGTACTCACTAGGTAGCCTTGTACTACATTAGCTACTACACTCAGTGTACTCACTAGGTAGCCTTGTGTTACATTAGCTACTACACTCAGTGTACTCACTAGGTAGCCTTGTACTACATTAGCTACTACACTCAGTGTACTCACTAGGTAGCCTTGTGTTACATTAGCTACTACACTCAGTGTACTCACTAGGTAGCCTTGTGTTACATTAGCTACTACACACAGTGTACTCACTAGGTAGCCTTGTGCTACATTAGCTACTACACTCAGTGTGCTCACTAGGTAGCCTTGTACTACATTAGCTACTACACTCAGTGTGCTCACTAGGTAGCCTTGTGCTACATTAGCTACTACACACAGTGTGCTCACTAGGTAGCCTTGTACTACATTAGCTACTACACACAGTGTGCTCACTAGGTAGCCTTGTACTACATTAGCTACTACACACAGTGTGCTCACTAGGTAGCCTTGTGTTACATTAGCTACTACACACAGTGTACTCACTAGGTAGCCTTGTGTTACATTAGCTACTACACACAGTGTACTCACTAGGTAGCCTTGTACTACATTAGCTACTACACACAGTGTACTCACTAGGTAGCCTTGTGTTACATTAGCTACTACACACAGTGTACTCACTAGGTAGCCTTGTGCTACATTAGCTACTACACACAGTGTACTCACTAGGTAGCCTTGTGTTACATTAGCTACTACACACAGTGTACTCACTAGGTAGCCTTGTGCTACATTAGCTACTACACTCAGTGTACTCACTAGGTAGCCTTGTGTTACATTAGCTACTACACACAGTGTACTCACTAGGTAGCCTTGTGTTACATTAGCTACTACACACAGTGTACTCACTAGGTAGCCTTGTACTACATTAGCTACTACACTCAGTGTACTCACTAGGTAGCCTTGTGTTACATTAGCTACTACACACAGTGTACTCACTAGGTAGCCTTGTGCTACATTAGCTACTACACTCAGTGTACTCACTAGGTAGCCTTGTACTACATTAGCTACTACACACAGTGTACTCACTAGGTAGCCTTGTGCTACATTAGCTACTACACTCAGTGTACTCACTAGGTAGCCTTGTACTACATTAGCTACTACACTCAGTGTACTCACTAGGTAGCCTTGTGTTACATTAGCTACTACACACAGTGTACTCACTAGGTAGCCTTGTACTACATTAGCTACTACACACAGTGTACTCACTAGGTAGCCTTGTGTTACATTAGCTACTACACACAGTGTACTCACTAGGTAGCCTTGTGTTACATTAGCTACTACACACAGTGTACTCACTAGGTAGCCTTGTACTACATTAGCTACTACACACAGTGTACTCACTAGGTAGCCTTGTGCTACATTAGCTACTACACTCAGTGTACTCACTAGGTAGCCTTGTGTTACATTAGCTACTACACACAGTGTACTCACTAGGTAGCCTTGTGCTACATTAGCTACTACACTCAGTGTACTCACTAGGTAGCCTTGTACTACATTAGCTACTACACTCAGTGTACTCACTAGGTAGCCTTGTACTACATTAGCTACTACACACAGTGTACTCACTAGGTAGCCTTGTGTTACATTAGCTACTACACGCAGTGTACTCACTAGGTAGCCTTGTGTTACATTAGCTTCTACACACAGTGTACTCACTAGGTAGCCTTGTACTACATTAGCTACTACACTCAGTGTACTCACTAGGTAGCCTTGTGTTACATTAGCTACTACACACAGTGTACTCACTAGGTAGCCTTGTACTACATTAGCTACTACACACAGTGTACTCACTAGGTAGCCTTGTGTTACAATAGCTACTACACTCAGTGTACTCACTAGGTAGCCTTGTACTACATTAGCTACTACACACAGTGTACTCACTAGGTAGCCTTGTGCTACATTAGCTACTACACACAGTGTACTCACTAGGTAGCCTTGTGTTACATTAGCTACTACACACAGTGTACTCACTAGGTAGCCTTGTGTTACATTAGCTACTACACTCAGTGTACTCACTAGGTAGCCTTGTGCTACATTAGCTACTACACACAGTGTACTCACTAGGTAGCCTTGTGTTACATTAGCTACTACACACAGTGTACTCACTAGGTAGCCTTGTGCTACATTAGCTACTACACACAGTGTACTCACTAGGTAGCCTTGTGTTACATTAGCTACTACACTCAGTGTACTCACTAGGTAGCCTTGTACTACATTAGCTACTACACTCAGTGTACTCACTAGGTAGCCTTGTGTTACATTAGCTACTACACACAGTGTACTCACTAGGTAGCCTTGTGTTACATTAGCTACTACACACAGTGTACTCACTAGGTAGCCTTGTGTTACATTAGCTACTACACACAGTGTACTCACTAGGTAGCCTTGTGTTACATTAGCTACTACACACAGTGTACTCACTAGGTAGCCTTGTGTTACATTAGCTACTACACACAGTGTGCTCACTAGGTAGCCTTGTACTACATTAGCTACTACACACAGTGTACTCACTAGGTAGCCTTGTGTTACATTAGCTACTACACTCAGTGTACTCACTAGGTAGCCTTGTGTTACATTAGCTACTACACTCAGTGTGCTCACTAGGTAGCCTTGTACTACATTAGCTACTACACTCAGTGTACTCACTAGGTAGCCTTGTGTTACATTAGCTACTACACTCAGTGTACTCACTAGGTAGCCTTGTACTACATTAGCTACTACACTCAGTGTACTCACTAGGTAGCCTTGTGTTACATTAGCTACTACACTCAGTGTACTCACTAGGTAGCCTTGTACTACATTAGCTACTACACTCAGTGTACTCACTAGGTAGCCTTGTACTACATTAGCTACTACACTCAGTGTACTCACTAGGTAGCCTTGTGTTACATTAGCTACTACACTCAGTGTACTCACTAGGTAGCCTTGTGTTACATTAGCTACTACACTCAGTGTACTCACTAGGTAGCCTTGTGTTACATTAGCTACTACACTCAGTGTACTCACTAGGTAGCCTTGTACTACATTAGCTACTACACACAGTGTACTCACTAGGTAGCCTTGTGTTACATTAGCTACTACACACAGTGTACTCACTAGGTAGCCTTGTGTTACATTAGCTACTACACTCAGTGTACTCACTAGGTAGCCTTGTGTTACATTAGCTACTACACACAGTGTACTCACTAGGTAGCCTTGTGTTACATTAGCTACTACACACAGTGTACTCACTAGGTAGCCTTGTGTTACATTAGCTACTACACTCAGTGTACTCACTAGGTAGCCTTGTGTTACATTAGCTACTACACACAGTGTACTCACTAGGTAGCCTTGTGTTACATTAGCTACTACACACAGTGTACTCACTAGGTAGCCTTGTGTTACATTAGCTACTACACTCAGTGTACTCACTAGGTAGCCTTGTGTTACATTAGCTACTACACACAGTGTACTCACTAGGTAGCCTTGTGTTACATTAGCTACTACACACAGTGTACTCACTAGGTAGCCTTGTGTTACATTAGCTACTACACACAGTGTACTCACTAGGTAGCCTTGTGTTACATTAGCTACTACACACAGTGTACTCACTAGGTAGCCTTGTGTTACATTAGCTACTACACTCAGTGTACTCACTAGGTAGCCTTGTACTACATTAGCTACTACACTCAGTGTACTCACTAGGTAGCCTTGTGTTACATTAGCTACTACACACAGTGTGCTCACTAGGTAGCCTTGTACTACATTAGCTACTACACACAGTGTACTCACTAGGTAGCCTTGTGTTACATTAGCTACTACACACAGTGTACTCACTAGGTAGCCTTGTGCTACATTAGCTACTACACACAGTGTACTCACTAGGTAGCCTTGTGTTACATTAGCTACTACACTCAGTGTACTCACTAGGTAGCCATGTGTTACATTAGCTACTACACTCAGTGTACTCACTAGGTAGCCTTGTGTTACATTAGCTACTACACTCAGTGTACTCACTAGGTAGCCTTGTACTACATTAGCTACTACACTCAGTGTACTCACTAGGTAGCCTTGTGTTACATTAGCTTCTACACACAGTGTACTCACTAGGTAGCCTTGTGTTACATTAGCTACTACACACAGTGTACTCACTAGGTAGCCTTGTGTTACATTAGCTACTACACACAGTGTACTCACTAGGTAGCCTTGTGTTACATTAGCTACTACACTCAGTGTACTCACTAGGTAGCCTTGTGCTACATTAGCTACTACACACAGTGTACTCACTAGGTAGCCTTGTGTTACATTAGCTACTACACACAGTGTACTCACTAGGTAGCCTTGTGCTACATTAGCTACTACACACAGTGTACTCACTAGGTAGCCTTGTGTTACATTAGCTACTACACTCAGTGTACTCACTAGGTAGCCTTGTACTACATTAGCTACTACACTCAGTGTACTCACTAGGTAGCCTTGTGTTACATTAGCTACTACACACAGTGTACTCACTAGGTAGCCTTGTGTTACATTAGCTACTACACACAGTGTACTCACTAGGTAGCCTTGTGTTACATTAGCTACTACACACAGTGTACTCACTAGGTAGCCTTGTGTTACATTAGCTACTACACACAGTGTACTCACTAGGTAGCCTTGTGTTACATTAGCTACTACACACAGTGTGCTCACTAGGTAGCCTTGTACTACATTAGCTACTACACACAGTGTACTCACTAGGTAGCCTTGTGTTACATTAGCTACTACACTCAGTGTACTCACTAGGTAGCCTTGTGTTACATTAGCTACTACACTCAGTGTGCTCACTAGGTAGCCTTGTACTACATTAGCTACTACACTCAGTGTACTCACTAGGTAGCCTTGTGTTACATTAGCTACTACACTCAGTGTACTCACTAGGTAGCCTTGTACTACATTAGCTACTACACTCAGTGTACTCACTAGGTAGCCTTGTGTTACATTAGCTACTACACTCAGTGTACTCACTAGGTAGCCTTGTACTACATTAGCTACTACACTCAGTGTACTCACTAGGTAGCCTTGTACTACATTAGCTACTACACTCAGTGTACTCACTAGGTAGCCTTGTGTTACATTAGCTACTACACTCAGTGTACTCACTAGGTAGCCTTGTGTTACATTAGCTACTACACTCAGTGTACTCACTAGGTAGCCTTGTGTTACATTAGCTACTACACTCAGTGTACTCACTAGGTAGCCTTGTACTACATTAGCTACTACACACAGTGTACTCACTAGGTAGCCTTGTGCTACATTAGCTACTACACACAGTGTACTCACTAGGTAGCCTTGTGCTACATTAGCTACTACACACAGTGTACTCACTAGGTAGCCTTGTGTTACATTAGCTACTACACACAGTGTACTCACTAGGTAGCCTTGTGTTACATTAGCTACTACACACAGTGTACTCACTAGGTAGCCTTGTGTTACATTAGCTACTACACACAGTGTGCTCACTAGGTAGCCTTGTGTTACATTAGCTACTACACTCAGTGTACTCACTAGGTAGCCTTGTGTTACATTAGCTACTACACACAGTGTGCTCACTAGGTAGCCTTGTGTTACATTAGCTACTACACACAGTGTACTCACTAGGTAGCCTTGTACTACATTAGCTACTACACACAGTGTACTCACTAGGTAGCCTTGTACTACATTAGCTACTAAACACAGTGTACTCACTAGGTAGCCTTGTGTTACATTAGCTACTACACTCAGTGTACTCACTAGGTAGCCTTGTGTTACATTAGCTACTACACTCAGTGTACTCACTAGGTAGCCTTGTGTTACATTAGCTACTACACTCAGTGTACTCACTAGGTAGCCTTGTACTACATTAGCTACTACACACAGTGTACTCACTAGGTAGCCTTGTACTACATTAGCTACTACACACAGTGTACTCACTAGGTAGCCTTGTACTACATTAGCTACTACACTCAGTGTACTCACTAGGTAGCCTTGTACTACATTAGCTACTACACACAGTGTACTCACTAGGTAGCCTTGTACTACATTAGCTACTACACACAGTGTACTCACTAGGTAGCCTTGTGTTACATTAGCTACTACACACAGTGTACTCACTAGGTAGCCTTGTGTTACATTAGCTACTACACACAGTGTACTCACTAGGTAGCCTTGTGTTACATTAGCTACTACACACAGTGTACTCACTAGGTAGCCTTGTGTTACATTAGCTACTACACACAGTGTGCTCACTAGGTAGCCTTGTGTTACATTAGCTACTACACTCAGTGTACTCACTAGGTAGCCTTGTACTACATTAGCTACTACACTCAGTGTACTCACTAGGTAGCCTTGTGTTACATTAGCTACTACACACAGTGTACTCACTAGGTAGCCTTGTGTTACATTAGCTACTACACTCAGTGTACTCACTAGGTAGCCTTGTACTACATTAGCTACTACACTCAGTGTACTCACTAGGTAGCCTTGTACTACATTAGCTACTACACACAGTGTACTCACTAGGTAGCCTTGTGCTACATTAGCTACTACACACAGTGTACTCACTAGGTAGCCTTGTGTTACATTAGCTACTACACACAGTGTGCTCACTAGGTAGCCTTGTGTTACATTAGCTACTACACACAGTGTACTCACTAGGTAGCCTTGTGTTACATTAGCTACTACACTCAGTGTACTCACTAGGTAGCCTTGTGCTACATTAGCTACTACACACAGTGTGCTCACTAGGTAGCCTTGTGCTACATTAGCTACTACACACAGTGTGCTCACTAGGTAGCCTTGTGCTACATTAGCTACTACACACAGTGTACTCACTAGGTAGCCTTGTGTTACATTAGCTACTACACACAGTGTGCTCACTAGGTAGCCTTGTGTTACATTAGCTACTACACACAGTGTGCTCACTAGGTAGCCTTGTGTTACATTAGCTACTACACACAGTGTACTCACTAGGTAGCCTTGTGTTACATTAGCTACTACACACAGTGTACTCACTAGGTAGCCTTGTGTTACATTAGCTACTACACACAGTGTACTCACTAGGTAGCCTTGTGCTACATTAGCTACTACACACAGTGTACTCACTAGGTAGCCTTGTGCTACATTAGCTACTACACTCAGTGTACTCACTAGGTAGCCTTGTGCTACATTAGCTACTACACACAGTGTACTCACTAGGTAGCCTTGTACTACATTAGCTACTACACTCAGTGTACTCACTAGGTAGCCTTGTGCTACATTAGCTACTACACTCAGTGTACTCACTAGGTAGCCTTGTGCTACATTAGCTACTACACTCAGTGTACTCACTAGGTAGCCTTGTGCTACATTAGCTACTACACACAGTGTACTCACTAGGTAGCCTTGTACTACATTAGCTACTACACACAGTGTACTCACTAGGTAGCCTTGTGCTACATTAGCTACTACACTCAGTGTACTCACTAGGTAGCCTTGTGCTACATTAGCTACTACACACAGTGTACTCACTAGGTAGCCTTGTGCTACATTAGCTACTACACTCAGTGTACTCACTAGGTAGCCTTGTGCTACATTAGCTACTACACACAGTGTACTCACTAGGTAGCCTTGTACTACATTAGCTACTACACACAGTGTACTCACTAGGTAGCCTTGTGCTACATTAGCTACTACACACAGTGTACTCACTAGGTAGCCTTGTGTTACATTAGCTACTACACACAGTGTACTCACTAGGTAGCCTTGTGTTACATTAGCTACTACACACAGTGTACTCACTAGGTAGCCTTGTGTTACATTAGCTACTACACACAGTGTACTCACTAGGTAGCCTTGTGTTACATTAGCTACTACACTCAGTGTACTCACTAGGTAGCCTTGTGTTACATTAGCTACTACACACAGTGTACTCACTAGGTAGCCTTGTGTTACATTAGCTACTACACACAGTGTACTCACTAGGTAGCCTTGTGTTACATTAGCTACTACACACAGTGTGCTCACTAGGTAGCCTTGTGTTACATTAGCTACTACACACAGTGTACTCACTAGGTAGCCTTGTGTTACATTAGCTACTACACACAGTGTACTCACTAGGTAGGCTTGTGTTACATTAGCTACTACACACAGTGTACTCACTAGGTAGCCTTGTGTTACATTAGCTACTACACACAGTGTACTCACTAGGTAGCCTTGTGTTACATTAGCTACTACACTCAGTGTACTCACTAGGTAGCCTTGTGTTACATTAGCTACTACACACAGTGTACTCACTAGGTAGCCTTGTGCTACATTAGCTACTACACACAGTGTACTCACTAGGTAGCCTTGTGTTACATTAGCTACTACACACAGTGTACTCACTAGGTAGCCTTGTGTTACATTAGCTACTACACACAGTGTACTCACTAGGTAGCCTTGTGTTACATTAGCTACTACACACAGTGTACTCACTAGGTAGCCTTGTGTTACATTAGCTACTACACACAGTGTACTCACTAGGTAGCCTTGTACTACATTAGCTACTACACTCAGTGTACTCACTAGGTAGCCTTGTGTTACATTAGCTACTACACACAGTGTACTCACTAGGTAGCCTTGTGTTACATTAGCTACTACACACAGTGTACTCACTAGGTAGCCTTGTGTTACATTAGCTACTACACACAGTGTACTCACTAGGTAGCCTTGTGTTACATTAGCTACTACACACAGTGTACTCACTAGGTAGCCTTGTGTTACATTAGCTACTACACACAGTGTACTCACTAGGTAGCCTTGTGTTACATTAGCTACTACACACAGTGTACTCACTAGGTAGCCTTGTGTTACATTAGCTACTACACACAGTGTACTCACTAGGTAGCCTTGTGCTACATTAGCTACTACACACAGTGTACTCACTAGGTAGCCTTGTGTTACATTAGCTACTACACACAGTGTACTCACTAGGTAGCCTTGTGCTACATTAGCTACTACACACAGTGTACTCACTAGGTAGCCTTGTGCTACATTAGCTACTACACTCAGTGTACTCACTAGGTAGCCTTGTACTACATTAGCTACTACACTCAGTGTACTCACTAGGTAGCCTTGTACTACATTAGCTACTACACACAGTGTACTCACTAGGTAGCCTTGTACTACATTAGCTACTACACACAGTGTACTCACTAGGTAGCCTTGTGTTACATTAGCTACTACACACAGTGTACTCACTAGGTAGCCTTGTGTTACATTAGCTACTACACACAGTGTACTCACTAGGTAGCCTTGTGTTACATTAGCTACTACACACAGTGTACTCACTAGGTAGCCTTGTACTACATTAGCTACTACACGCAGTGTACTCACTAGGTAGCCTTGTGTTACATTAGCTACTACACACAGTGTACTCACTAGGTAGCCTTGTACTACATTAGCTACTACACACAGTGTACTCACTAGGTAGCCTTGTGTTACATTAGCTACTACACACAGTGTACTCACTAGGTAGCCTTGTACTACATTAGCTACTACACACAGTGTACTCACTAGGTAGCCTTGTGCTACATTAGCTACTACACACAGTGTACTCACTAGGTAGCCTTGTGTTACATTAGCTACTACACACAGTGTACTCACTAGGTAGCCTTGTGTTACATTAGCTACTACACACAGTGTACTCACTAGGTAGCCTTGTGTTACATTAGCTACTACACACAGTGTACTCACTAGGTAGCCTTGTGTTACATTAGCTACTACACTCAGTGTACTCACTAGGTAGCCTTGTGTTACATTAGCTACTACACACAGTGTACTCACTAGGTAGCCTTGTGTTACATTAGCTACTACACACAGTGTACTCACTAGGTAGCCTTGTGTTACATTAGCTACTACACTCAGTGTACTCACTAGGTAGCCTTGTGTTACATTAGCTACTACACACAGTGTACTCACTAGGTAGCCTTGTGTTACATTAGCTACTACACACAGTGTACTCACTAGGTAGCCTTGTGTTACATTAGCTACTACACTCAGTGTACTCACTAGGTAGCCTTGTGTTACATTAGCTACTACACACAGTGTACTCACTAGGTAGCCTTGTGTTACATTAGCTACTACACACAGTGTACTCACTAGGTAGCCTTGTGTTACATTAGCTACTACACACAGTGTACTCACTAGGTAGCCTTGTGTTACATTAGCTACTACAGTCAGTGTACTCACTAGGTAGCCTTGTGTTACATTAGCTACTACACACAGTGTACTCACTAGGTAGCCTTGTGTTACATTAGCTACTACACACAGTGTACTCACTAGGTAGCCATGTGTTACATTAGCTACTACACTCAGTGTACTCACTAGGTAGCCTTGTGTTACATTAGCTACTACACTCAGTGTACTCACTAGGTAGCCTTGTGCTACATTAGCTACTACACACAGTGTACTCACTAGGTAGCCTTGTGCTACATTAGCTACTACACTCAGTGTACTCACTAGGTAGCCTTGTGTTACATTAGCTACTACACTCAGTGTACTCACTAGGTAGCCTTGTACTACATTAGCTACTACACACAGTGTACTCACTAGGTAGCCTTGTGTTACATTAGCTACTACACACAGTGTACTCACTAGGTAGCCTTGTACTACATTAGCTACTACACTCAGTGTACTCACTAGGTAGCCTTGTGTTACATTAGCTACTACACACAGTGTACTCACTAGGTAGCCTTGTGTTACATTAGCTACTACACACAGTGTACTCACTAGGTAGCCTTGTGTTACATTAGCTACTACACACACTGTACTCACTAGGTAGCCTTGTGTTACATTAGCTACTACACACAGTGTACTCACTAGGTAGCCTTGTACTACATTAGCTACTACACACAGTGTACTCACTAGGTAGCCTTGTGCTACATTAGCTACTACACACAGTGTGCTCACTAGGTAGCCTTGTACTACATTAGCTACTACACACAGTGTACTCACTAGGTAGCCTTGTGTTACATTAGCTACTACACTCAGTGTACTCACTAGGTAGCCTTGTGTTACATTAGCTACTACACACAGTGTGCTCACTAGGTAGCCTTGTACTACATTAGCTACTACACACAGTGTACTCACTAGGTAGCCTTGTGTTACATTAGCTACTACACTCAGTGTACTCACTAGGTAGCCTTGTGTTACATTAGCTACTACACACAGTGTACTCACTAGGTAGCCTTGTACTACATTAGCTACTACACACAGTGTGCTCACTAGGTAGCCTTGTACTACATTAGCTACTACACACAGTGTACTCACTAGGTAGCCTTGTGTTACATTAGCTACTACACTCAGTGTACTCACTAGGTAGCCTTGTGTTACATTAGCTACTACACACAGTGTACTCACTAGGTAGCCTTGTACTACATTAGCTACTACACACAGTGTACTCACTAGGTAGCCTTGTGTTACATTAGCTACTACACTCAGTGTACTCACTAGGTAGCCTTGTACTACATTAGCTACTACACTCAGTGTACTCACTAGGTAGCCTTGTACTACATTAGCTACTACACTCAGTGTACTCACTAGGTAGCCTTGTACTACATTAGCTACTACACTCAGTGTATTCACTAGGTAGCCTTGTGTTACATTAGCTACTACACACAGTGTACTCACTAGGTAGCCTTGTGTTACATTAGCTACTACACACAGTGTACTCACTAGGTAGCCTTGTACTACATTAGCTACTACACACAGTGTACTCACTAGGTAGCCTTGTGTTACATTAGCTACTACACACAGTGTGCTCACTAGGTAGCCTTGTGTTACATTAGCTACTACACACAGTGTACTCACTAGGTAGCCTTGTGTTACATTAGCTACTACACACAGTGTGCTCACTAGGTAGCCTTGTGTTACATTAGCTACTACACACAGTGTGCTCACTAGGTTGCCTTGTGTTACATTAGCTACTACACACAGTGTACTCACTAGGTAGCCTTGTGTTACATTAGCTACTACACACAGTGTACTCACTAGGTAGCCTTGTGTTACATTAGCTACTACACACAGTGTACTCACTAGGTAGCCTTGTGTTACATTAGCTACTACACACAGTGTGCTCACTAGGTAGCCTTGTGTTACATTAGCTACTACACTCAGTGTGCTCACTAGGTAGCCTTGTGTTACATTAGCTACTACACTCAGTGTACTCACTAGGTAGCCTTGTACTACATTAGCTACTACACACAGTGTACTCACTAGGTAGCCTTGTGTTACATTAGCTACTACACACAGTGTACTCACTAGGTAGCCTTGTGTTACATTAGCTACTACACACAGTGTACTCACTAGGTAGCCTTGTGTTACATTAGCTACTACACACAGTGTACTCACTAGGTAGCCTTGTGTTACATTAGCTACTACACACAGTGTACTCACTAGGTAGCCTTGTGTTACATTAGCTACTACACTCAGTGTGCTCACTAGGTAGCCTTGTGTTACATTAGCTACTACACACAGTGTACTCACTAGGTAGCCTTGTACTACATTAGCTACTACACACAGTGTACTCACTAGGTAGCCTTGTGTTACATTAGCTACTACACTCAGTGTACTCACTAGGTAGCCTTGTGCTACATTAGCTACTACACACAGTGTACTCACTAGGTAGCCTTGTGTTACATTAGCTACTACACACAGTGTACTCACTAGGTAGCCTTGTGTTACATTAGCTACTACACTCAGTGTACTCACTAGGTAGCCTTGTGCTACATTAGCTACTACACACAGTGTACTCACTAGGTAGCCTTGTGTTACATTAGCTACTACACACAGTGTACTCACTAGGTAGCCTTGTGTTACATTAGCTACTACACTCAGTGTGCTCACTAGGTAGCCTTGTGTTACATTAGCTACTACACACAGTGTACTCACTAGGTAGCCTTGTACTACATTAGCTACTACACACAGTGTACTCACTAGGTAGCCTTGTGTTACATTAGCTACTACACACAGTGTACTCACTAGGTAGCCTTGTACTACATTAGCTACTACACACAGTGTACTCACTAGGTAGCCTTGTGCTACATTAGCTACTACACACAGTGTACTCACTAGGTAGCCTTGTGTTACATTAGCTACTACACACAGTGTACTCACTAGGTAGCCTTGTGTTACATCAGCTACTACACACAGTGTACTCACTAGGTAGCCTTGTGCTACATTAGCTACTACACACAGTGTACTCACTAGGTAGCCTTGTGTTACATTAGCTACTACACACAGTGTACTCACTAGGTAGCCTTGTGTTACATTAGCTACTACACACAGTGTACTCACTAGGTAGCCTTGTGTTACATTAGCTACTACACACAGTGTACTCACTAGGTAGCCTTGTGTTACATTAGCTACTACACTCAGTGTGCTCACTAGGTAGCCTTGTGTTACATTAGCTACTACACACAGTGTACTCACTAGGTAGCCTTGTGCTACATTAGCTACTACACACAGTGTACTCACTAGGTAGCCTTGTGTTACATTAGCTACTACACACAGTGTACTCACTAGGTAGCCTTGTGTTACATTAGCTACTACACACAGTGTACTCACTAGGTAGCCTTGTGCTACATTAGCTACTACACACAGTGTACTCACTAGGTAGCCTTGTGTTACATTAGCTACTACACACAGTGTACTCACTAGGTAGCCTTGTGCTACATTAGCTACTACACACAGTGTACTCACTAGGTAGCCTTGTACTACATTAGCTACTACACACAGTGTACTCACTAGGTAGCCTTGTACTACATTAGCTACTACACACAGTGTACTCACTAGGTAGCCTTGTGTTACATTAGCTACTACACACAGTGTACTCACTAGGTAGCCTTGTGCTACATTAGCTACTACACACAGTGTACTCACTAGGTAGCCTTGTGTTACATTAGCTACTACACTCAGTGTACTCACTAGGTAGCCTTGTGCTACATTAGCTACTACACACAGTGTACTCACTAGGTAGCCTTGTGTTACATTAGCTACTACACACAGTGTACTCACTAGGTAGCCTTGTGTTACATTAGCTACTACACACAGTGTACTCACTAGGTAGCCTTGTGCTACATTAGCTACTACACACAGTGTACTCACTAGGTAGCCTTGTGTTACATTAGCTACTACACACAGTGTACTCACTAGGTAGCCTTGTGCTACATTAGCTACTACACTCAGTGTGCTCACTAGGTAGCCTTGTGTTACATTAGCTACTACACACAGTGTACTCACTAGGTAGCCTTGTGCTACATTAGCTACTACACACAGTGTACTCACTAGGTAGCCTTGTGTTACATTAGCTACTACACACAGTGTACTCACTAGGTAGCCTTGTGTTACATTAGCTACTACACACAGTGTACTCACTAGGTAGCCTTGTGCTACATTAGCTACTACACACAGTGTACTCACTAGGTAGCCTTGTGTTACATTAGCTACTACACACAGTGTACTCACTAGGTAGCCTTGTGCTACATTAGCTACTACACACAGTGTACTCACTAGGTAGCCTTGTGTTACATTAGCTACTACACACAGTGTACTCACTAGGTAGCCTTGTACTACATTAGCTACTACACACAGTGTACTCACTAGGTAGCCTTGTACTACATTAGCTACTACACACAGTGTACTCACTAGGTAGCCTTGTGTTACATTAGCTACTACACACAGTGTACTCACTAGGTAGCCTTGTACTACATTAGCTACTACACTCAGTGTACTCACTAGGTAGCCTTGTGTTACATTAGCTACTACACTCAGTGTACTCACTAGGTAGCCTTGTACTACATTAGCTACTACACTCAGTGTACTCACTAGGTAGCCTTGTGTTACATTAGCTACTACACACAGTGTACTCACTAGGTAGCCTTGTGCTACATTAGCTACTACACACAGTGTACTCACTAGGTAGCCTTGTGTTACATTAGCTACTACACACAGTGTACTCACTAGGTAGCCTTGTGCTACATTAGCTACTACACACAGTGTACTCACTAGGTAGCCTTGTACTACATTAGCTACTACACACAGTGTACTCACTAGGTAGCCTTGTGTTACATTAGCTACTACACACAGTGTACTCACTAGGTAGCCTTGTGCAACATTAGCTACTACACACAGTGTACTCACTAGGTAGCCTTGTGTTACATTAGCTACTACACACAGTGTACTCACTAGGTAGCCTTGTGTTACATTAGCTACTACACACAGTGTACTCACTAGGTAGCCTTGTGTTACATTAGCTACTACACACACTGTACTCACTAGGTAGCCTTGTGCTACATTAGCTACTACACACAGTGTACTCACTAGGTAGCCTTGTACTACATTAGCTACTACACTCAGTGTACTCACTAGGTAGCCTTGTGTTACATTAGCTACTACACACAGTGTACTCACTAGGTAGCCTTGTGCTACATTAGCTACTACACACAGTGTACTCACTAGGTAGCCTTGTGTTACATTAGCTACTACACTCAGTGTACTCACTAGGTAGCCTTGTGTTACATTAGCTACTACACACAGTGTACTCACTAGGTAGCCTTGTGTTACATTAGCTACTACACACAGTGTACTCACTAGGTAGCCTTGTGTTACATTAGCTACTACACACAGTGTACTCACTAGGTAGCCTTGTGTTACATTAGCTACTACACACAGTGTACTCACTAGGTAGCCTTGTGCTACATTAGCTACTACACACAGTGTACTCACTAGGTAGCCTTGTGTTACATTAGCTACTACACACAGTGTACTCACTAGGTAGCCTTGTGTTACATTAGCTACTACACACAGTGTACTCACTAGGTAGCCTTGTGCTACATTAGCTACTACACACAGTGTACTCACTAGGTAGCCTTGTGTTACATTAGCTACTACACACAGTGTACTCACTAGGTAGCCTTGTGCTACATTAGCTACTACACACAGTGTACTCACTAGGTAGCCTTGTGCTACATTAGCTACTACACACATTGTACTCACTAGGTAGCCTTGTACTACATTAGCTACTACACACAGTGTACTCACTAGGTAGCCTTGTGCTACATTAGCTACTACACACAGTGTACTCACTAGGTAGCCTTGTGCTACATTAGCTACTACACTCAGTGTACTCACTAGGTAGCCTTGTGTTACATTAGCTACTACACACAGTGTACTCACTAGGTAGCCTTGTGTTACATTAGCTACTACACACAGTGTACTCACTAGGTAGCCTTGTGCTACATTAGCTACTACACACAGTGTACTCACTAGGTAGCCTTGTGTTACATTAGCTACTACACACAGTGTACTCACTAGGTAGCCTTGTGTTACATTAGCTACTACACACAGTGTACTCACTAGGTAGCCTTGTGCTACATTAGCTACTACACACAGTGTACTCACTAGGTAGCCTTGTGTTACATTAGCTACTACACACAGTGTACTCACTAGGTAGCCTTGTGTTACATTAGCTACTACACACAGTGTACTCACTAGGTAGCCTTGTGTTACATTAGCTACTACACTCAGTGTGCTCACTAGGTAGCCTTGTGTTACATTAGCTACTACACACAGTGTACTCACTAGGTAGCCTTGTACTACATTAGCTACTACACTCAGTGTACTCACTAGGTAGCCTTGTGCTACATTAGCTACTACACACAGTGTACTCACTAGGTAGCCTTGTGTTACATTAGCTACTACACTCAGTGTGCTCACTAGGTAGCCTTGTGTTACATTAGCTACTACACACAGTGTACTCACTAGGTAGCCTTGTACTACATTAGCTACTACACACAGCGTGCTCACTAGGTAGCCTTGTGTTACATTAGCTACTACACACAGTGTACTCACTAGGTAGCCTTGTGTTACATTAGCTACTACACACAGTGTACTCACTAGGTAGCCTTGTACTACATTAGCTACTACACACAGCGTGCTCACTAGGTAGCCTTGTGTTACATTAGCTACTACACACAGTGTACTCACTAGGTAGCCTTGTGCTACATTAGCTACTACACACAGTGTACTCACTAGGTAGCCTTGTACTACATTAGCTACTACACACAGCGTGCTCACTAGGTAGCCTTGTGTTACATTAGCTACTACACACAGTGTACTCACTAGGTAGCCTTGTGCTACATTAGCTACTACACACAGTGTACTCACTAGGTAGCCTTGTGTTACATTAGCTACTACACTCAGTGTGCTCACTAGGTAGCCTTGTGTTACATTAGCTACTACACACAGTGTGCTCACTAGGTAGCCTTGTGTTACATTAGCTACTACACTCAGTGTACTCACTAGGTAGCCTTGTGCTACATTAGCTACTACACACAGTGTACTCACTAGGTAGCCTTGTACTACATTAGCTACTACACACAGCGTGCTCACTAGGTAGCCTTGTGTTACATTAGCTACTACACACAGTGTACTCACTAGGTAGCCTTGTGTTACATTAGCTACTACACTCAGTGTACTCACTAGGTAGCCTTGTGTTACATTAGCTACTACACACAGTGTACTCACTAGGTAGCCTTGTGTTACATTAGCTACTACACACAGTGTGCTCACTAGGTAGCCTTGTGCTACATTAGCTACTACACACAGTGTACTCACTAGGTAGCCTTGTGTTACATTAGCTACTACACACAGTGTACTCACTAGGTAGCCTTGTGTTACATTAGCTACTACACACAGTGTGCTCACTAGGTAGCCTTGTGCTACATTAGCTACTACACACAGTGTACTCACTAGGTAGCCTTGTACTACATTAGCTACTACACACAGTGTACTCACTAGGTAGCCTTGTGCTACATTAGCTACTACACACAGTGTACTTACTAGGTAGCCTTGTACTACATTAGCTACTACACTCAGTGTACTCACTAGGTAGCCTTGTACTACATTAGCTACTACACACAGTGTACTCACTAGGTAGCCTTGTGCTACATTAGCTACTACACACAGTGTACTCACTAGGTAGCCTTGTACTACATTAGCTACTACACTCAGTGTACTCACTAGGTAGCCTTGTACTACATTAGCTACTACACACAGTGTACTCACTAGGTAGCCTTGTACTACATTAGCTACTACACACAGTGTACTCACTAGGTAGCCTTGTACTACATTAGCTACTACACACAGTGTACTCACTAGGTAGCCTTGTACTACATTAGCTACTACACTCAGTGTACTTACTAGGTAGCCTTGTGCTACATTAGCTACTACACACAGTGTACTCACTAGGTAGCCTTGTGCTACATTAGCTACTACACACAGTGTACTCACTAGGTAGCCTTGTACTACATTAGCTACTACACACAGTGTACTCACTAGGTAGCCTTGTGTTACATTAGCTACTACACACAGTGTACTCACTAGGTAGCCTTGTGTTACATTAGCTACTACACACAGTGTACTCACTAGGTAGCCTTGTACTACATTAGCTACTACACTCAGTGTACTCACTAGGTAGCCTTGTGTTACATTAGCTACTACACACAGTGTACTCACTAGGTAGCCTTGTGTTACATTAGCTACTACACACAGTGTACTCACTAGGTAGCCTTGTGTTACATTAGCTACTACACTCAGTGTACTCACTAGGTAGCCTTGTGTTACATTAGCTACTACACACAGTGTACTCACTAGGTAGCCTTGTGTTACATTAGCTACTACACTCAGTGTACTCACTAGGTAGCCTTGTGTTACATTAGCTACTACACACAGTGTACTCACTAGGTAGCCTTGTGTTACATTAGCTACTACACTCAGTGTACTCACTAGGTAGCCTTGTGTTACATTAGCTACTACACTCAGTGTACTCACTAGGTAGCCTTGTGTTACATTAGCTACTACACACAGTGTGCTCACTAGGTAGCCTTGTGCTACATTAGCTACTACACACAGTGTACTCACTAGGTAGCCTTGTGCTACATTAGCTACTACACACAGTGTACTCACTAGGTAGCCTTGTGTTACATTAGCTACTACACTCAGTGTACTCACTAGGTAGCCTTGTGTTACATTAGCTACTACACACAGTGTACTCACTAGGTAGCCTTGTGTTACATTAGCTACTACACACAGTGTACTCACTAGGTAGCCTTGTGTTACATTAGCTACTACACACAGTGTGCTCACTAGGTAGCCTTGTGTTACATTAGCTACTACACACAGTGTACTCACTAGGTAGCCTTGTGTTACATTAGCTACTACACACAGTGTACTCACTAGGTAGCCTTGTACTACATTAGCTACTACACTCAGTGTACTCACTAGGTAGCCTTGTGTTACATTAGCTACTACACACAGTGTACTCACTAGGTAGCCTTGTGTTACATTAGCTACTACACACAGTGTGCTCACTAGGTAGCCTTGTGCTACATTAGCTACTACACACAGTGTACTCACTAGGTAGCCTTGTGCTACATTAGCTACTACACACAGTGTACTCACTAGGTAGCCTTGTGTTACATTAGCTACTACACACAGTGTACTCACTAGGTAGCCTTGTGTTACATTAGCTACTACACACAGTGTACTCACTAGGTAGCCTTGTGTTACATTAGCTACTACACACAGTGTACTCACTAGGTAGCCTTGTGTTACATTAGCTACTACACACAGTGTACTCACTAGGTAGCCTTGTGTTACATTAGCTACTACACACAGTGTACTCACTAGGTAGCCTTGTGCTACATTAGCTACTACACACAGTGTACTCACTAGGTAGCCTTGTGTTACATTAGCTACTACACACAGTGTACTCACTAGGTAGCCTTGTGTTACATTAGCTACTACACTCAGTGTACTCACTAGGTAGCCTTGTGTTACATTAGCTACTACACTCAGTGTACTCACTAGGTAGCCTTGTGTTACATTAGCTACTACACACAGTGTACTCACTAGGTAGCCTTGTGTTACATTAGCTACTACACACAGTGTACTCACTAGGTAGCCTTGTGCTACATTAGCTACTACACTCAGTGTACTCACTAGGTAGCCTTGTACTACATTAGCTACTACACTCAGTGTACTCACTAGGTAGCCTTGTGCTACATTAGCTACTACACACAGTGTACTCACTAGGTAGCCTTGTGTTACATTAGCTACTACACACAGTGTACTCACTAGGTAGCCTTGTGTTACATTAGCTACTACACACAGTGTACTCACTAGGTAGCCTTGTGTTACATTAGCTACTACACACAGTGTACTCACTAGGTAGCCTTGTGTTACATTAGCTACTACACACAGTGTACTCACTAGGTAGCCTTGTGTTACATTAGCTACTACACTCAGTGTACTCACTAGGTAGCCTTGTGTTACATTAGCTACTACACTCAGTGTACTCACTAGGTAGCCTTGTGTTACATTAGCTACTACACACAGTGTACTCACTAGGTAGCCTTGTGTTACATTAGCTACTACACACAGTGTACTCACTAGGTAGCCTTGTGTTACATTAGCTACTACACACAGTGTACTCACTAGGTAGCCTTGTGTTACATTAGCTACTACACTCAGTGTACTCACTAGGTAGCCTTGTGCTACATTAGCTACTACACACAGTGTACTCACTAGGTAGCCTTGTGTTACATTAGCTACTACACACAGTGTACTCACTAGGTAGCCTTGTGTTACATTAGCTACTACACTCAGTGTACTCACTAGGTAGCCTTGTGTTACATTAGCTACTACACACAGTGTACTCACTAGGTAGCCTTGTGTTACATTAGCTACTACACACAGTGTGCTCACTAGGTAGCCTTGTGTTACATTAGCTACTACACACAGTGTACTCACTAGGTAGCCTTGTGTTACATTAGCTACTACACTCAGTGTGCTCACTAGGTAGCCTTGTGTTACATTAGCTACTACACACAGTGTGCTCACTAGGTAGCCTTGTGTTACATTAGCTACTACACACAGTGTACTCACTAGGTAGCCTTGTGTTACATTAGCTACTACACACAGTGTACTCACTAGGTAGCCTTGTGTTACATTAGCTACTACACACAGTGTGCTCACTAGGTAGCCTTGTGTTACATTAGCTACTACACACAGTGTACTCACTAGGTAGCCTTGTGTTACATTAGCTACTACACACAGTGTACTCACTAGGTAGCCTTGTGTTACATTAGCTACTACACACAGTGTACTCACTAGGTAGCCTTGTGTTACATTAGCTACTACACACAGTGTACTCACTAGGTAGCCTTGTGTTACATTAGCTACTACACTCAGTGTACTCACTAGGTAGCCTTGTGTTACATTAGCTACTACACACAGTGTACTCACTAGGTAGCCTTGTGTTACATTAGCTACTACACACAGTGTGCTCACTAGGTAGCCTTGTGTTACATTAGCTACTACACACAGTGTACTCACTAGGTAGCCTTGTGTTACATTAGCTACTACACACAGTGTACTCACTAGGTAGCCTTGTGTTACATTAGCTACTACACACAGTGTGCTCACTAGGTAGCCTTGTGTTACATTAGCTACTACACACAGTGTACTCACTAGGTAGCCTTGTGTTACATTAGCTACTACACACAGTGTACTCACTAGGTAGCCTTGTGTTACATTAGCTACTACACACAGTGTGCTCACTAGGTAGCCTTGTGTTACATTAGCTACTACACACAGTGTACTCACTAGGTAGCCTTGTGTTACATTAGCTACTACACACAGTGTACTCACTAGGTAGCCTTGTGTTACATTAGCTACTACACACAGTGTACTCACTAGGTAGCCTTGTGTTACATTAGCTACTACACACAGTGTGCTCACTAGGTAGCCTTGTGTTACATTAGCTACTACACACAGTGTGCTCACTAGGTAGCCTTGTGTTACATTAGCTACTACACACAGTGTACTCACTAGGTAGCCTTGTGTTACATTAGCTACTACACTCAGTGTACTCACTAGGTAGCCTTGTGTTACATTAGCTACTACACTCAGTGTGCTCACTAGGTAGCCTTGTGCTACATTAGCTACTACACACAGTGTGCTCACTAGGTAGCCTTGTGTTACATTAGCTACTACACTCAGTGTACTCACTAGGTAGCCTTGTGCTACATTAGCTACTACACACAGTGTGCTCACTAGGTAGCCTTGTGCTACATTAGCTACTACACACAGTGTACTCACTAGGTAGCCTTGTGTTACATTAGCTACTACACACAGTGTACTCACTAGGTAGCCTTGTACTACATTAGCTACTACACACAGTGTACTCACTAGGTAGCCTTGTACTACATTAGCTACTACACTCAGTGTACTCACTAGGTAGCCTTGTGTTACATTAGCTACTACACACAGTGTGCTCACTAGGTAGCCTTGTGCTACATTAGCTACTACACACAGTGTACTCACTAGGTAGCCTTGTGTTACATTAGCTACTACACACAGTGTACTCACTAGGTAGCCTTGTACTACATTAGCTACTACACACAGTGTACTCACTAGGTAGCCTTGTACTACATTAGCTACTACACTCAGTGTACTCACTAGGTAGCCTTGTGTTACATTAGCTACTACACTCAGTGTACTCACTAGGTAGCCTTGTGCTACATTAGCTACTACACTCAGTGTACTCACTAGGTAGCCTTGTGTTACATTAGCTACTACACACAGTGTACTCACTAGGTAGCCTTGTGTTACATTAGCTACTACACACAGTGTACTCACTAGGTAGCCTTGTGTTACATTAGCTACTACACACAGTGTACTCACTAGGTAGCCTTGTGTTACATTAGCTACTACACACAGTGTACTCACTAGGTAGCCTTGTGTTACATTAGCTACTACACACAGTGTACTCACTAGGTAGCCTTGTGTTACATTAGCTACTACACACAGTGTGCTCACTAGGTAGCCTTGTGTTACATTAGCTACTACACACAGTGTACTCACTAGGTAGCCTTGTACTACATTAGCTACTACACACAGTGTACTCACTAGGTAGCCTTGTGTTACATTAGCTACTACACACAGTGTACTCACTAGGTAGCCTTGTACTACATTAGCTACTACACACAGTGTGCTCACTAGGTAGCCTTGTGTTACATTAGCTACTACACACAGTGTGCTCACTAGGTAGCCTTGTGTTACATTAGCTACTACACACAGTGTACTCACTAGGTAGCCTTGTGTTACATTAGCTACTACACACAGTGTACTCACTAGGTAGCCTTGTACTACATTAGCTACTACACACAGTGTACTCACTAGGTAGCCTTGTGTTACATTAGCTACTACACACAGTGTACTCACTAGGTAGCCTTGTGTTACATTAGCTACTACACACAGTGTACTCACTAGGTAGCCTTGTGTTACATTAGCTACTACACACAGTGTACTCACTAGGTAGCCTTGTACTACATTAGCTACTACACACAGTGTACTCACTAGGTAGCCTTGTACTACATTAGCTACTACACACAGTGTACTCACTAGGTAGCCTTGTACTACATTAGCTACTACACACAGTGTACTCACTAGGTAGCCTTGTGTTACATTAGCTACTACACACAGTGTACTCACTAGGTAGCCTTGTGTTACATTAGCTACTACACACAGTGTACTCACTAGGTAGCCTTGTGCTACATTAGCTACTACACACAGTGTACTCACTAGGTAGCCTTGTGTTACATTAGCTACTACACACAGTGTACTCACTAGGTAGCCTTGTACTACATTAGCTACTACACTCAGTGTACTCACTAGGTAGCCTTGTGTTACATTAGCTACTACACACAGTGTACTCACTAGGTAGCCTTGTACTACATTAGCTACTACACACAGTGTACTCACTAGGTAGCCTTGTGTTACATTAGCTACTACACACAGTGTACTCACTAGGTAGCCTTGTGTTACATTAGCTACTACACACAGTGTACTCACTAGGTAGCCTTGTGTTACATTAGCTACTACACACAGTGTACTCACTAGGTAGCCTTGTGTTACATTAGCTACTACACTCAGTGTACTCACTAGGTAGCCTTGTGTTACATTAGCTACTACACTCAGTGTACTCACTAGGTAGCCTTGTACTACATTAGCTACTACACTCAGTGTACTCACTAGGTAGCCTTGTGTTACATTAGCTACTACACACAGTGTACTCACTAGGTAGCCTTGTGTTACATTAGCTACTACACTCAGTGTACTCACTAGGTAGCCTTGTGTTACATTAGCTACTACACACAGTGTACTCACTAGGTAGCCTTGTGTTACATTAGCTACTACACACAGTGTACTCACTAGGTAGCCTTGTGTTACATTAGCTACTACACACAGTGTACTCACTAGGTAGCCTTGTACTACATTAGCTACTACACACAGTGTACTCACTAGGTAGCCTTGTGTTACATTAGCTACTACACTCAGTGTACTCACTAGGTAGCCTTGTGTTACATTAGCTACTACACACAGTGTACTCACTAGGTAGCCTTGTGTTACATTAGCTACTACACACAGTGTACTCACTAGGTAGCCTTGTACTACATTAGCTACTACACACAGTGTACTCACTAGGTAGCCTTGTACTACATTAGCTACTACACACAGTGTACTCACTAGGTAGCCTTGTACTACATTAGCTACTACACTCAGTGTACTCACTAGGTAGCCTTGTGTTACATTACCTACTACACACAGTGTACTCACTAGGTAGCCTTGTGTTACATTAGCTACTACACACAGTGTGCTCACTAGGTAGCCTTGTGTTACATTAGCTACTACACTCAGTGTACTCACTAGGTAGCCTTGTGCTACATTAGCTACTACACACAGTGTACTCACTAGGTAGCCTTGTGTTACATTAGCTACTACACACAGTGTACTCACTAGGTAGCCTTGTACTACATTAGCTACTACACACAGTGTACTCACTAGGTAGCCTTGTGTTACATTAGCTACTACACACAGTGTACTCACTAGGTAGCCTTGTGTTACATTAGCTACTACACTCAGTGTACTCACTAGGTAGCCTTGTGTTACATTAGCTACTACACACAGTGTACTCACTAGGTAGCCTTGTGTTACATTAGCTACTACACACAGTGTACTCACTAGGTAGCCTTGTGTTACATTAGCTACTACACACAGTGTACTCACTAGGTAGCCTTGTACTACATTAGCTACTACACACAGTGTACTCACTAGGTAGCCTTGTGCTACATTAGCTACTACACACAGTGTACTCACTAGGTAGCCTTGTGTTACATTAGCTACTACACACAGTGTACTCACTAGGTAGCCTTGTGTTACATTAGCTACTACACACAGTGTACTCACTAGGTAGCCTTGTACTACATTAGCTACTACACACAGTGTACTCACTAGGTAGCCTTGTACTACATTAGCTACTACACACAGTGTACTCACTAGGTAGCCTTGTGCTACATTAGCTACTACACACAGTGTACTCACTAGGTAGCCTTGTACTACATTAGCTACTACACACAGTGTACTCACTAGGTAGCCTTGTGTTACATTAGCTACTACACACAGTGTGCTCACTAGGTAGCCTTGTGTTACATTAGCTACTACACACAGTGTACTCACTAGGTAGCCTTGTGTTACATTAGCTACTACACACAGTGTGCTCACTAGGTAGCCTTGTGTTACATTAGCTACTACACACAGTGTACTCACTAGGTAGCCTTGTACTACATTAGCTACTACACACAGTGTACTCACTAGGTAGCCTTGTGTTACATTAGCTACTACACACAGTGTACTCACTAGGTAGCCTTGTACTACATTAGCTACTACACACAGTGTGCTCACTAGGTAGCCTTGTGTTACATTAGCTACTACACACAGTGTGCTCACTAGGTAGCCTTGTGTTACATTAGCTACTACACACAGTGTACTCACTAGGTAGCCTTGGGTTACATTAGCTACTACACACAGTGTACTCACTAGGTAGCCTTGTACTACATTAGCTACTACACACAGTGTACTCACTAGGTAGCCTTGTGTTACATTAGCTACTACACACAGTGTACTCACTAGGTAGCCTTGTGTTACATTAGCTACTACACACAGTGTACTCACTAGGTAGCCTTGTGTTACATTAGCTACTACACACAGTGTACTCACTAGGTAGCCTTGTACTACATTAGCTACTACACACAGTGTACTCACTAGGTAGCCTTGTACTACATTAGCTACTACACACAGTGTACTCACTAGGTAGCCTTGTACTACATTAGCTACTACACACAGTGTACTCACTAGGTAGCCTTGTGTTACATTAGCTACTACACACAGTGTACTCACTAGGTAGCCTTGTGTTACATTAGCTACTACACACAGTGTACTCACTAGGTAGCCTTGTGCTACATTAGCTACTACACACAGTGTACTCACTAGGTAGCCTTGTGTTACATTAGCTACTACACACAGTGTACTCACTAGGTAGCCTTGTACTACATTAGCTACTACACTCAGTGTACTCACTAGGTAGCCTTGTGTTACATTAGCTACTACACACAGTGTACTCACTAGGTAGCCTTGTACTACATTAGCTACTACACACAGTGTACTCACTAGGTAGCCTTGTGTTACATTAGCTACTACACACAGTGTACTCACTAGGTAGCCTTGTGTTACATTAGCTACTACACACAGTGTACTCACTAGGTAGCCTTGTGTTACATTAGCTACTACACACAGTGTACTCACTAGGTAGCCTTGTGTTACATTAGCTACTACACTCAGTGTACTCACTAGGTAGCCTTGTGTTACATTAGCTACTACACTCAGTGTACTCACTAGGTAGCCTTGTACTACATTAGCTACTACACTCAGTGTACTCACTAGGTAGCCTTGTGTTACATTAGCTACTACACACAGTGTACTCACTAGGTAGCCTTGTGTTACATTAGCTACTACACTCAGTGTACTCACTAGGTAGCCTTGTGTTACATTAGCTACTACACACAGTGTACTCACTAGGTAGCCTTGTGTTACATTAGCTACTACACACAGTGTACTCACTAGGTAGCCTTGTGTTACATTAGCTACTACACACAGTGTACTCACTAGGTAGCCTTGTACTACATTAGCTACTACACACAGTGTACTCACTAGGTAGCCTTGTGTTACATTAGCTACTACACTCAGTGTACTCACTAGGTAGCCTTGTGTTACATTAGCTACTACACACAGTGTACTCACTAGGTAGCCTTGTGTTACATTAGCTACTACACACAGTGTACTCACTAGGTAGCCTTGTACTACATTAGCTACTACACACAGTGTACTCACTAGGTAGCCTTGTACTACATTAGCTACTACACACAGTGTACTCACTAGGTAGCCTTGTACTACATTAGCTACTACACTCAGTGTACTCACTAGGTAGCCTTGTGTTACATTAGCTACTACACACAGTGTACTCACTAGGTAGCCTTGTGTTACATTAGCTACTACACACAGTGTGCTCACTAGGTAGCCTTGTGTTACATTAGCTACTACACTCAGTGTACTCACTAGGTAGCCTTGTGCTACATTAGCTACTACACACAGTGTACTCACTAGGTAGCCTTGTGTTACATTAGCTACTACACACAGTGTACTCACTAGGTAGCCTTGTACTACATTAGCTACTACACACAGTGTACTCACTAGGTAGCCTTGTGTTACATTAGCTACTACACACAGTGTACTCACTAGGTAGCCTTGTGTTACATTAGCTACTACACTCAGTGTACTCACTAGGTAGCCTTGTGTTACATTAGCTACTACACACAGTGTACTCACTAGGTAGCCTTGTGTTACATTAGCTACTACACACAGTGTACTCACTAGGTAGCCTTGTGTTACATTAGCTACTACACACAGTGTACTCACTAGGTAGCCTTGTACTACATTAGCTACTACACACAGTGTACTCACTAGGTAGCCTTGTGCTACATTAGCTACTACACACAGTGTACTCACTAGGTAGCCTTGTGTTACATTAGCTACTACACACAGTGTACTCACTAGGTAGCCTTGTGTTACATTAGCTACTACACACAGTGTACTCACTAGGTAGCCTTGTACTACATTAGCTACTACACACAGTGTACTCACTAGGTAGCCTTGTACTACATTAGCTACTACACACAGTGTACTCACTAGGTAGCCTTGTGCTACATTAGCTACTACACACAGTGTACTCACTAGGTAGCCTTGTACTACATTAGCTACTACACACAGTGTACTCACTAGGTAGCCTTGTGTTACATTAGCTACTACACACAGTGTGCTCACTAGGTAGCCTTGTGTTACATTAGCTACTACACACAGTGTACTCACTAGGTAGCCTTGTACTACATTAGCTACTACACTCAGTGTACTCACTAGGTAGCCTTGTGTTACATTAGCTACTACACTCAGTGTACTCACTAGGTAGCCTTGTGTTACATTAGCTACTACACACAGTGTACTCACTAGGTAGCCTTGTGTTACATTAGCTACTACACTCAGTGTACTCACTAGGTAGCCTTGTACTACATTAGCTACTACACACAGTGTACTCACTAGGTAGCCTTGTGTTACATTAGCTACTACACACAGTGTACTCACTAGGTAGCCTTGTGTTACATTAGCTACTACACACAGTGTACTCACTAGGTAGCCTTGTGTTACATTAGCTACTACACACAGTGTACTCACTAGGTAGCCTTGTGTTACATTAGCTACTACACACAGTGTACTCACTAGGTAGCCTTGTGTTACATTAGCTACTACACACAGTGTGCTCACTAGGTAGCCTTGTACTACATTAGCTACTACACACAGTGTACTCACTAGGTAGCCTTGTGTTACATTAGCTACTACACACAGTGTACTCACTAGGTAGCCTTGTGTTACATTAGCTACTACACACAGTGTACTCACTAGGTAGCCTTGTACTACATTAGCTACTACACACAGTGTACTCACTAGGTAGCCTTGTGTTACATTAGCTACTACACACAGTGTACTCACTAGGTAGCCTTGTGTTACATTAGCTACTACACTCAGTGTACTCACTAGGTAGCCTTGTGTTACATTAGCTACTACACACAGTGTACTCACTAGGTAGCCTTGTGTTACATTAGCTACTACACTCAGTGTACTCACTAGGTAGCCTTGTACTACATTAGCTACTACACACAGTGTACTCACTAGGTAGCCTTGTACTACATTAGCTACTACACACAGTGTACTCACTAGGTAGCCTTGTGCTACATTAGCTACTACACTCAGTGTACTCACTAGGTAGCCTTGTGTTACATTAGCTACTACACTCAGTGTACTCACTAGGTAGCCTTGTGTTACATTAGCTACTACACACAGTGTACTCACTAGGTAGCCTTGTGTTACATTAGCTACTACACTCAGTGTACTCACTAGGTAGCCTTGTACTACATTAGCTACTACACACAGTGTACTCACTAGGTAGCCTTGTACTACATTAGCTACTACACACAGTGTACTCACTAGGTAGCCTTGTGTTACATTAGCTACTACACACAGTGTGCTCACTAGGTAGCCTTGTGTTACATTAGCTACTACACACAGTGTACTCACTAGGTAGCCTTGTACTACATTAGCTACTACACACAGTGTACTCGCTAGGTAGCCTTGTGTTACATTAGCTACTACACACAGTGT
Source organism: Meconema thalassinum (assembly GCA_946902985.2). Lineage (NCBI taxonomy): Eukaryota > Metazoa > Arthropoda > Insecta > Orthoptera > Tettigoniidae > Meconema > Meconema thalassinum. The sequence goes on along the minus strand of OX336400.1, from coordinate 213,421,981 downwards.
ACTCACTAGGTAGCCTTGTGTTACATTAGCTACTACACTCAGTGTACTCACTAGGTAGCCTTGTGTTACATTAGCTACTACACACAGTGTACTCACTAGGTAGCCTTGTGTTACATTAGCTACTACACTCAGTGTACTCACTAGGTAGCCTTGTGTTACATTAGCTACTACACACAGTGTACTCACTAGGTAGCCTTGTGTTACATTAGCTACTACACTCAGTGTGCTCACTAGGTAGCCTTGTGTTACATTAGCTACTACACACAGTGTGCTCACTAGGTAGCCTTGTGTTACATTAGCTACTACACACAGTGTACTCACTAGGTAGCCTTGTACTACATTAGCTACTACACACAGTGTACTCACTAGGTAGCCTTGTGTTACATTAGCTACTACACTCAGTGTACTCACTAGGTAGCCTTGTACTACATTAGCTACTACACACAGTGTACTCACTAGGTAGCCTTGTGTTACATTAGCTACTACACACAGTGTACTCACTAGGTAGCCTTGTGTTACATTAGCTACTACACACAGTGTACTCACTAGGTAGCCTTGTGTTACATTAGCTACTACACACAGTGTGCTCACTAGGTAGCCTTGTGTTACATTAGCTACTACACACAGTGTGCTCACTAGGTAGCCTTGTGTTACATTAGCTACTACACACAGTGTACTCACTAGGTAGCCTTGTACTACATTAGCTACTACACACAGTGTACTCACTAGGTAGCCTTGTGTTACATTAGCTACTACACACAGTGTACTCACTAGGTAGCCTTGTGTTACATTAGCTACTACACTCAGTGTACTCACTAGGTAGCCTTGTGTTACATTAGCTACTACACACAGTGTACTCACTAGGTAGCCTTGTGTTACATTAGCTACTACACTCAGTGTACTCACTAGGTAGCCTTGTGTTACATTAGCTACTACACACAGTGTACTCACTAGGTAGCCTTGTGTTACATTAGCTACTACACACAGTGTACTCACTAGGTAGCCTTGTGTTACATTAGCTACTACACACAGTGTACTCACTAGGTAGCCTTGTGTTACATTAGCTACTACACTCTGTGTACTCACTAGGTAGCCTTGTACTACATTAGCTACTACACACAGTGTACTCACTAGGTAGCCTTGTACTACATTAGCTACTACACACAGTGTACTCACTAGGTAGCCTTGTGTTACATTAGCTACTACACACAGTGTACTCACTAGGTAGCCTTGTGTTACATTAGCTACTACACTCAGTGTACTCACTAGGTAGCCTTGTACTACATTAGCTACTACACACAGTGTACTCACTAGGTAGCCTTGTACTACATTAGCTACTACACACAGTGTACTCACTAGGTAGCCTTGTGTTACATTAGCTACTACACACAGTGTACTCACTAGGTAGCCTTGTGTTACATTAGCTACTACACACAGTGTACTCACTAGGTAGCCTTGTGTTACATTAGCTACTACACACAGTGTACTCACTAGGTAGCCTTGTACTACATTAGCTACTACACACAGTGTACTCACTAGGTAGCCTTGTACTACATTAGCTACTACACTCAGTGTACTCACTAGGTAGCCTTGTACTACATTAGCTACTACACACAGTGTACTCACTAGGTAGCCTTGTGTTACATTAGCTACTACACTCAGTGTACTCACTAGGTAGCCTTGTGTTACATTAGCTACTACACACAGTGTACTCACTAGGTAGCCTTGTGTTACATTAGCTACTACACTCAGTGTACTCACTAGGTAGCCTTGTGCTACATTAGCTACTACACACAGTGTACTCACTAGGTAGCCTTGTACTACATTAGCTACTACACACAGTGTACTCACTAGGTAGCCTTGTGTTACATTAGCTACTACACACAGTGTACTCACTAGGTAGCCTTGTGTTACATTAGCTACTACACTCAGTGTACTCACTAGGTAGCCTTGTGTTACATTAGCTACTACACACAGTGTACTCACTAGGTAGCCTTGTGCTACATTAGCTACTACACTCAGTGTACTCACTAGGTAGCCTTGTGTTACATTAGCTACTACACTCAGTGTACTCACTAGGTAGCCTTGTGTTACATTAGCTACTACACACAGTGTACTCACTAGGTAGCCTTGTGTTACATTAGCTACTACACTCAGTGTACTCACTAGGTAGCCTTGTGTTACATTAGCTACTACACACAGTGTACTCACTAGGTAGCCTTGTGTTACATTAGCTACTACACACAGTGTACTCACTAGGTAGCCTTGTGTTACATTAGCTACTACACACAGTGTACTCACTAGGTAGCCTTGTGTTACATTAGCTACTACACTCAGTGTACTCACTAGGTAGCCTTGTGTTACATTAGCTACTACACACAGTGTACTCACTAGGTAGCCTTGTGTTACATTAGCTACTACACACAGTGTACTCACTAGGTAGCCTTGTGTTACATTAGCTACTACACACAGTGTACTCACTAGGTAGCCTTGTGTTACATTAGCTACTACACACAGTGTACTCACTAGGTAGCCTTGTACTACATTAGCTACTACACACAGTGTACTCACTAGGTAGCCTTGTACTACATTAGCTACTACACACAGTGTACTCACTAGGTAGCCTTGTGCTACATTAGCTACTACACACAGTGTACTCACTAGGTAGCCTTGTACTACATTAGCTACTACACACAGTGTACTCACTAGGTAGCCTTGTGTTACATTAGCTACTACACACAGTGTGCTCACTAGGTAGCCTTGTGTTACATTAGCTACTACACACAGTGTACTCACTAGGTAGCCTTGTACTACATTAGCTACTACACTCAGTGTACTCACTAGGTAGCCTTGTGTTACATTAGCTACTACACTCAGTGTACTCACTAGGTAGCCTTGTGTTACATTAGCTACTACACACAGTGTACTCACTAGGTAGCCTTGTGTTACATTAGCTACTACACTCAGTGTACTCACTAGGTAGCCTTGTACTACATTAGCTACTACACACAGTGTACTCACTAGGTAGCCTTGTGTTACATTAGCTACTACACACAGTGTACTCACTAGGTAGCCTTGTGTTACATTAGCTACTACACACAGTGTACTCACTAGGTAGCCTTGTGTTACATTAGCTACTACACACAGTGTACTCACTAGGTAGCCTTGTGTTACATTAGCTACTACACACAGTGTACTTACTAGGTAGCCTTGTGTTACATTAGCTACTACACACAGTGTGCTCACTAGGTAGCCTTGTACTACATTAGCTACTACACACAGTGTACTCACTAGGTAGCCTTGTGTTACATTAGCTACTACACACAGTGTACTCACTAGGTAGCCTTGTGTTACATTAGCTACTACACACAGTGTACTCACTAGGTAGCCTTGTACTACATTAGCTACTACACACAGTGTACTCACTAGGTAGCCTTGTGTTACATTAGCTACTACACACAGTGTACTCACTAGGTAGCCTTGTGTTACATTAGCTACTACACACAGTGTACTCACTAGGTAGCCTTGTGCTACATTAGCTACTACACACAGTGTACTCACTAGGTAGCCTTGTGCTACATTAGCTACTACACTCAGTGTACTCACTAGGTAGCCTTGTGTTACATTAGCTACTACACTCAGTGTACTCACTAGGTAGCCTTGTGTTACATTAGCTACTACACACAGTGTACTCACTAGGTAGCCTTGTGTTACATTAGCTACTACACTCAGTGTACTCACTAGGTAGCCTTGTACTACATTAGCTACTACACACAGTGTACTCACTAGGTAGCCTTGTACTACATTAGCTACTACACACAGTGTACTCACTAGGTAGCCTTGTGCTACATTAGCTACTACACTCAGTGTACTCACTAGGTAGCCTTGTGTTACATTAGCTACTACACTCAGTGTACTCACTAGGTAGCCTTGTGTTACATTAGCTACTACACACAGTGTACTCACTAGGTAGCCTTGTGTTACATTAGCTACTACACTCAGTGTACTCACTAGGTAGCCTTGTACTACATTAGCTACTACACACAGTGTACTCACTAGGTAGCCTTGTACTACATTAGCTACTACACACAGTGTACTCACTAGGTAGCCTTGTGTTACATTAGCTACTACACACAGTGTGCTCACTAGGTAGCCTTGTGTTACATTAGCTACTACACACAGTGTACTCACTAGGTAGCCTTGTACTACATTAGCTACTACACACAGTGTACTCACTAGGTAGCCTTGTGTTACATTAGCTACTACACACAGTGTACTCACTAGGTAGCCTTGTGTTACATTAGCTACTACACTCAGTGTACTCACTAGGTAGCCTTGTGTTACATTAGCTACTACACACAGTGTACTCACTAGGTAGCCTTGTGTTACATTAGCTACTACACTCAGTGTACTCACTAGGTAGCCTTGTGTTACATTAGCTACTACACACAGTGTACTCACTAGGTAGCCTTGTGTTACATTAGCTACTACACTCAGTGTGCTCACTAGGTAGCCTTGTGTTACATTAGCTACTACACACAGTGTGCTCACTAGGTAGCCTTGTGTTACATTAGCTACTACACACAGTGTACTCACTAGGTAGCCTTGTACTACATTAGCTACTACACACAGTGTACTCACTAGGTAGCCTTGTGTTACATTAGCTACTACACTCAGTGTACTCACTAGGTAGCCTTGTACTACATTAGCTACTACACACAGTGTACTCACTAGGTAGCCTTGTGTTACATTAGCTACTACACACAGTGTACTCACTAGGTAGCCTTGTGTTACATTAGCTACTACACACAGTGTACTCACTAGGTAGCCTTGTGTTACATTAGCTACTACACACAGTGTGCTCACTAGGTAGCCTTGTGTTACATTAGCTACTACACACAGTGTGCTCACTAGGTAGCCTTGTGTTACATTAGCTACTACACACAGTGTACTCACTAGGTAGCCTTGTACTACATTAGCTACTACACACAGTGTACTCACTAGGTAGCCTTGTGTTACATTAGCTACTACACACAGTGTACTCACTAGGTAGCCTTGTGTTACATTAGCTACTACACTCAGTGTACTCACTAGGTAGCCTTGTGTTACATTAGCTACTACACACAGTGTACTCACTAGGTAGCCTTGTGTTACATTAGCTACTACACTCAGTGTACTCACTAGGTAGCCTTGTGTTACATTAGCTACTACACACAGTGTACTCACTAGGTAGCCTTGTGTTACATTAGCTACTACACACAGTGTACTCACTAGGTAGCCTTGTGTTACATTAGCTACTACACACAGTGTACTCACTAGGTAGCCTTGTGTTACATTAGCTACTACACTCAGTGTACTCACTAGGTAGCCTTGTACTACATTAGCTACTACACACAGTGTACTCACTAGGTAGCCTTGTACTACATTAGCTACTACACACAGTGTACTCACTAGGTAGCCTTGTGTTACATTAGCTACTACACACAGTGTACTCACTAGGTAGCCTTGTGTTACATTAGCTACTACACTCAGTGTACTCACTAGGTAGCCTTGTACTACATTAGCTACTACACACAGTGTACTCACTAGGTAGCCTTGTACTACATTAGCTACTACACACAGTGTACTCACTAGGTAGCCTTGTGTTACATTAGCTACTACACACAGTGTACTCACTAGGTAGCCTTGTGTTACATTAGCTACTACACACAGTGTACTCACTAGGTAGCCTTGTGTTACATTAGCTACTACACACAGTGTACTCACTAGGTAGCCTTGTACTACATTAGCTACTACACACAGTGTACTCACTAGGTAGCCTTGTACTACATTAGCTACTACACTCAGTGTACTCACTAGGTAGCCTTGTACTACATTAGCTACTACACACAGTGTACTCACTAGGTAGCCTTGTGTTACATTAGCTACTACACTCAGTGTACTCACTAGGTAGCCTTGTGTTACATTAGCTACTACACACAGTGTACTCACTAGGTAGCCTTGTGTTACATTAGCTACTACACTCAGTGTACTCACTAGGTAGCCTTGTGCTACATTAGCTACTACACACAGTGTACTCACTAGGTAGCCTTGTACTACATTAGCTACTACACACAGTGTACTCACTAGGTAGCCTTGTGTTACATTAGCTACTACACACAGTGTACTCACTAGGTAGCCTTGTGTTACATTAGCTACTACACTCAGTGTACTCACTAGGTAGCCTTGTGTTACATTAGCTACTACACACAGTGTACTCACTAGGTAGCCTTGTGCTACATTAGCTACTACACTCAGTGTACTCACTAGGTAGCCTTGTGTTACATTAGCTACTACACTCAGTGTACTCACTAGGTAGCCTTGTGTTACATTAGCTACTACACACAGTGTACTCACTAGGTAGCCTTGTGTTACATTAGCTACTACACTCAGTGTACTCACTAGGTAGCCTTGTGTTACATTAGCTACTACACACAGTGTACTCACTAGGTAGCCTTGTGTTACATTAGCTACTACACACAGTGTACTCACTAGGTAGCCTTGTGTTACATTAGCTACTACACACAGTGTACTCACTAGGTAGCCTTGTGTTACATTAGCTACTACACTCAGTGTACTCACTAGGTAGCCTTGTGTTACATTAGCTACTACACACAGTGTACTCACTAGGTAGCCTTGTGTTACATTAGCTACTACACACAGTGTACTCACTAGGTAGCCTTGTGTTACATTAGCTACTACACACAGTGTACTCACTAGGTAGCCTTGTGTTACATTAGCTACTACACACAGTGTACTCACTAGGTAGCCTTGTGTTACATTAGCTACTACACACAGTGTACTCACTAGGTAGCCTTGTGTTACATTAGCTACTACACACAGTGTACTCACTAGGTAGCCTTGTACTACATTAGCTACTACACACAGTGTACTCACTAGGTAGCCTTGTGTTACATTAGCTACTACACACAGTGTACTCACTAGGTAGCCTTGTACTACATTAGCTACTACACACAGTGTACTCACTAGGTAGCCTTGTGTTACATTAGCTACTACACACAGTGTACTCACTAGGTAGCCTTGTGTTACATTAGCTACTACACACAGTGTACTCACTAGGTAGCCTTGTGTTACATTAGCTACTACACACAGTGTACTCACTAGGTAGCCTTGTGTTACATTAGCTACTACACACAGTGTACTCACTGGGTAGCCTTGTGTTACATTAGCTACTACACTCAGTGTACTCACTAGGTAGCCTTGTACTACATTAGCTACTACACTCAGTGTACTCACTAGGTAGCCTTGTACTACATTAGCTACTACACTCAGTGTACTCACTAGGTAGCCTTGTGTTACATTAGCTACTACACACAGTGTACTCACTAGGTAGCCTTGTACTACATTAGCTACTACACACAGTGTACTCACTAGGTAGCCTTGTGTTACATTAGCTACTACACACAGTGTACTCACTAGGTAGCCTTGTGTTACATTAGCTACTACACACAGTGTACTCACTAGGTAGCCTTGTACTACATTAGCTACTACACACAGTGTACTCACTAGGTAGCCTTGTGTTACATTAGCTACTACACACAGTGTACTCACTAGGTAGCCTTGTGTTACATTAGCTACTACACTCAGTGTGCTCACTAGGTAGCCTTGTGTTACATTAGCTACTACACTCAGTGTACTCACTAGGTAGCCTTGTGTTACATTAGCTACTACACTCAGTGTACTCACTAGGTAGCCTTGTGTTACATTAGCTACTACACACAGTGTACTCACTAGGTAGCCTTGTGTTACATTAGCTACTACACACAGTGTACTCACTAGGTAGCCTTGTGTTACATTAGCTACTACACACAGTGTACTCACTAGGTAGCCTTGTGTTACATTAGCTACTACACACAGTGTACTCACTAGGTAGCCTTGTGTTACATTAGCTACTACACTCAGTGTACTCACTAGGTAGCCTTGTGTTACATTAGCTACTACACACAGTGTACTCACTAGGTAGCCTTGTGTTACATTAGCTACTACACACAGTGTACTCACTAGGTAGCCTTGTGTTACATTAGCTACTACACACAGTGTGCTCACTAGGTAGCCTTGTGTTACATTAGCTACTACACTCAGTGTACTCACTAGGTAGCCTTGTGTTACATTAGCTACTACACACAGTGTACTCACTAGGTAGCCTTGTGTTACATTAGCTACTACACACAGTGTACTCACTAGGTAGCCTTGTGTTACATTAGCTACTACACACAGTGTACTCACTAGGTAGCCTTGTGTTACATTAGCTACTACACACAGTGTACTCACTAGGTAGCCTTGTGCTACATTAGCTACTACACACAGTGTACTCACTAGGTAGCCTTGTACTACATTAGCTACTACACTCAGTGTGCTCACTAGGTAGCCTTGTGTTACATTAGCTACTACACACAGTGTACTCACTAGGTAGCCTTGTGTTACATTAGCTACTACACACGGTGTACTCACTAGGTAGCCTTGTGTTACATTAGCTACTACACACACTGTACTCACTAGGTAGCCTTGTGTTACATTAGCTACTACACACAGTGTACTCACTAGGTAGCCTTGTGTTACATTAGCTACTACACACAGTGTACTCACTAGGTAGCCTTGTACTACATTAGCTACTACACTCAGTGTACTCACTAGGTAGCCTTGTACTACATTAGCTACTACACTCAGTGTACTCACTAGGTAGCCTTGTACTACATTAGCTACTACACTCAGTGTACTCACTAGGTAGCCTTGTGTTACATTAGCTACTACACACAGTGTACTCACTAGGTAGCCTTGTGTTACATTAGCTACTACACACAGTGTACTCACTAGGTAGCCTTGTGTTACATTAGCTACTACACACAGTGTACTCACTAGGTAGCCTTGTGTTACATTAGCTACTACACACAGTGTACTCACTAGGTAGCCTTGTGTTACATTAGCTACTACACACAGTGTACTCACTAGGTAGCCTTGTGTTACATTAGCTACTACACACAGTGTACTCACTAGGTAGCCTTGTGCTACATTAGCTACTACACACAGTGTACTCACTAGGTAGCCTTGTACTACATTAGCTACTACACACAGTGTACTCACTAGGTAGCCTTGTGTTACATTAGCTACTACACTCAGTGTACTCACTAGGTAGCCTTGTACTACATTAGCTACTACACTCAGTGTACTCACTAGGTAGCCTTGTACTACATTAGCTACTACACTCAGTGTACTCAATAGGTAGCCTTGTGTTACATTAGCTACTACACACAGTGTACTCACTAGGTAGCCTTGTGTTACATTAGCTACTACACACAGTGTGCTCACTAGGTAGCCTTGTGTTACATTAGCTACTACACACAGTGTGCTCACTAGGTAGCCTTGTGTTACATTAGCTACTACACACAGTGTACTCACTAGGTAGCCTTGTGTTACATTAGCTACTACACACAGTGTACTCACTAGGTAGCCTTGTGCTACATTAGCTACTACACTCAGTGTACTCACTAGGTAGCCTTGTGTTACATTAGCTACTACACACAGTGTACTCACTAGGTAGCCTTGTACTACATTAGCTACTACACACAGTGTACTCACTAGGTAGCCTTGTACTACATTAGCTACTACACTCAGTGTACTCACTAGGTAGCCTTGTGCTACATTAGCTACTACACACAGTGTACTCACTAGGTAGCCTTGTACTACATTAGCTACTACACACAGTGTACTCACTAGGTAGCCTTGTGTTACATTAGCTACTACACACAGTGTACTCACTAGGTAGCCTTGTGTTACATTAGCTACTACACACAGTGTACTCACTAGGTAGCCTTGTACTACATTAGCTACTACACACAGTGTACTCACTAGGTAGCCTTGTACTACATTAGCTACTACACACAGTGTACTCACTAGGTAGCCTTGTGTTACATTAGCTACTACACACAGTGTACTCACTAGGTAGCCTTGTACTACATTAGCTACTACACACAGTGTACTCACTAGGTAGCCTTGTACTACATTAGCTACTACACACAGTGTACTCACTAGGTAGCCTTGTGTTACATTAGCTACTACACACAGTGTACTCACTAGGTAGCCTTGTACTACATTAGCTACTACACACAGTGTACTCACTAGGTAGCCTTGTACTACATTAGCTACTACACACAGTGTACTCACTAGGTAGCCTTGTACTACATTAGCTACTACACACAGTGTACTCACTAGGTAGCCTTGTGTTACATTAGCTACTACACACAGTGTACTCACTAGGTAGCCTTGTACTACATTAGCTACTACACACAGTGTACTCACTAGGTAGCCTTGTACTACATTAGCTACTACACACACTGTACTCACTAGGTAGCCTTGTGTTACATTAGCTACTACACACAGTGTACTCACTAGGTAGCCTTGTACTACATTAGCTACTACACACAGTGTACTCACTAGGTAGCCTTGTACTACATTAGCTACTACACTCAGTGTACTCACTAGGTAGCCTTGTACTACATTAGCTACTACACACAGTGTACTCACTAGGTAGCCTTGTGTTACATTAGCTACTACACACAGTGTACTCACTAGGTAGCCTTGTACTACATTAGCTACTACACACAGTGTACTCACTAGGTAGCCTTGTACTACATTAGCTACTACACACAGTGTGCTCACTAGGTAGCCTTGTACTACATTAGCTACTACACACAGTGTACTCACTAGGTAGCCTTGTGTTACATTAGCTACTACACACAGTGTGCTCACTAGGTAGCCTTGTACTACATTAGCTACTACACACAGTGTGCTCACTAGGTAGCCTTGTACTACATTAGCTACTACACACAGTGTACTCACTAGGTCGCCTTGTGTTACATTAGCTACTACACACAGTGTACTCACTAGGTAGCCTTGTACTACATTAGCTACTACACACAGTGTACTCACTAGGTAGCCTTGTGTTACATTAGCTACTACACACAGTGTACTCACTAGGTAGCCTTGTGCTACATTAGCTACTACACACAGTGTACTCACTAGCTGGCCTTGAGTTACATAAGCTACTACACACAGTGTACTCACTAGGTAGCCTTGTACTACATTAGCTACTACACACAGTGTACTCACTAGGTAGCCTTGTGCTACATTAGCTACTACACACAGTGTACTCACTAGGTAGCCTTGTACTACATTAGCTACTACACACAGTGTACTCACTAGGTAGCCTTGTGCTACATTAGCTACTACACACAGTGTACTCACTACGTAGCCTTGTGTTACATTAGCTACTACACACAGTGTACTCACTAGGTAGCCTTGTGTTACATTAGCTACTACACTCAGTGTACTCACTAGGTAGCCTTGTGTTACATTAGCTACTACAAACAGTGTACTCACTAGGTAGCCTTGTACTACATTAGCTACTACACACAGTGTACTCACTAGGTAGCCTTGTACTACATTAGCTACTACACACAGTGTACTCACTAGGTAGCCTTGTGTTACATTAGCTACTACACACAGTGTACTCACTAGGTAGCCTTGTACTACATTAGCTACTACACTCAGTGTACTCACTAGGTAGCCTTGTGTTACATTAGCTACTACACACAGTGTACTCACTAGGTAGCCTTGTACTACATTAGCTACTACACACAGTGTACTCACTAGGTAGCCTTGTGCTACATTAGCTACTACACACAGTGTACTCACTACGTAGCCTTGTGTTACATTAGCTACTACACACAGTGTACTCACTAGGTAGCCTTGTGTTACATTAGCTACTACACTCAGTGTACTCACTAGGTAGCCTTGTGTTACATTAGCTACTACACACAGTGTACTCACTAGGTAGCCTTGTACTACATTAGCTACTACACACAGTGTACTCACTAGGTAGCCTTGTACTACATTAGCTACTACACACAGTGTACTCACTAGGTAGCCTTGTGTTACATTAGCTACTACACACAGTGTACTCACTAGGTAGCCTTGTACTACATTAGCTACTACACTCAGTGTACTCACTAGGTAGCCTTGTGTTACATTAGCTACTACACACAGTGTACTCACTAGGTAGCCTTGTGTTACATTAGCTACTACACACAGTGTACTCACTAGGTAGCCTTGTGCTACATTAGCTACTACACACAGTGTACTCACTAGGTAGCCTTGTGTTACATTAGCTACTACACACAGTGTACTCACTAGGTAGCCTTGTGTTACATTAGCTACTACACTCAGTGTACTCACTAGGTAGCCTTGTGTTACATTAGCTACTACACACAGTGTACTCACTAGGTAGCCTTGTGCTACATTAGCTACTACACACAGTGTACTCACTAGGTAGCCTTGTGTTACATTAGCTACTACACACAGTGTACTCACTAGGTAGCCTTGTGTTACATTAGCTACTACACTCAGTGTACTCACTAGGTAGCCTTGTGTTACATTAGCTACTACACACAGTGTACTCACTAGGTAGCCTTGTGTTACATTAGCTACTACACACAGTGTACTCACTAGGTAGCCTTGTACTACATTAGCTACTACACTCAGTGTACTCACTAGGTAGCCTTGTGTTACATTAGCTACTACACACAGTGTACTCACTAGGTAGCCTTGTGTTACATTAGCTACTACACACAGTGTACTCACTAGGTAGCCTTGTACTACATTAGCTACTACACTCAGTGTACTCACTAGGTAGCCTTGTGTTACATTAGCTACTACACACAGTGTACTCACTAGGTAGCCTTGTGTTACATTAGCTACTACACACAGTGTACTCACTAGGTAGCCTTGTGTTACATTAGCTACTACACACAGTGTACTCACTAGGTAGCCTTGTGTTACATTAGCTACTACACACAGTGTACTCACTAGGTAGCCTTGTGTTACATTAGCTACTACACACAGTGTGCTCACTAGGTAGCCTTGTACTACATTAGCTACTACACACAGTGTACTCACTAGGTAGCCTTGTGTTACATTAGCTACTACACACACTGTACTCACTAGGTAGCCTTGTGCTACATTAGCTACTACACTCAGTGTACTCACTAGGTAGCCTTGTGCTACATTAGCTACTACACACACTGTACTCACTAGGTAGCCTAGTGTTACATTAGCTACTACACACAGTGTACTCACTAGGTAGCCTTGTACTACATTAGCTACTACACACAGTGTACTCACTAGGTAGCCTTGTGCTACATTAGCTACTACACACAGTGTACTCACTAGGTAGCCTTGTGTTACATTAGCTACTACACACAGTGTACTCACTAGGTAGCCTTGTGTTACATTAGCTACTACACACAGTGTACTCACTAGGTAGCCTTGTACTACATTAGCTACTACACACAGTGTACTCACTAGGTAGCCTTGTGTTACATTAGCTACTACACACAGTGTACTCACTAGGTAGCCTTGTACTACATTAGCTACTACACACAGTGTGCTCACTAGGTAGCCTTGTGTTACATTAGCTACTACACACAGTGTACTCACTAGGTAGCCTTGTGCTACATTAGCTACTACACACAGTGTGCTCACTAGGTAGCCTTGTGTTACATTAGCTACTACACACAGTGTACTCACTAGGTAGCCTTGTGTTACATTAGCTACTACACTCAGTGTACTCACTAGGTAGCCTTGTGTTACATTAGCTACTACACACAGTGTACTCACTAGGTAGCCTTGTGTTACATTAGCTACTACACACAGTGTGCTCACTAGGTAGCCTTGTGTTACATTAGCTACTACACACAGTGTACTCACTAGGTAGCCTTGTGTTACATTAGCTACTACACACAGTGTACTCACTAGGTAGCCTTGTACTACATTAGCTACTACACTCAGTGTACTCACTAGGTAGCCTTGTGTTACATTAGCTACTACACACAGTGTACTCACTAGGTAGCCTTGTGTTACATTAGCTACTACACTCAGTGTACTCACTAGGTAGCCTTGTGTTACATTAGCTACTACACACAGTGTACTCACTAGGTAGCCTTGTGTTACATTAGCTACTACACACAGTGTACTCACTAGGTAGCCTTGTGTTACATTAGCTACTACACACAGTGTGCTCACTAGGTAGCCTTGTGTTACATTAGCTACTACACTCAGTGTACTCACTAGGTAGCCTTGTGTTACATTAGCTACTACACACAGTGTACTCACTAGGTAGCCTTGTGTTACATTAGCTACTACACTCAGTGTACTCACTAGGTAGCCTTGTGCTACATTAGCTACTACACACAGTGTACTCACTAGGTAGCCTTGTACTACATTAGCTACTACACACAGTGTACTCACTAGGTAGCCTTGTGCTACATTAGCTACTACACACAGTGTACTCACTAGGTAGCCTTGTGTTACATTAGCTACTACACTCAGTGTGCTCACTAGGTAGCCTTGTGTTACATTAGCTACTACACACAGTGTACTCACTAGGTAGCCTTGTACTACATTAGCTACTACACACAGTGTACTCACTAGGTAGCCTTGTACTACATTAGCTACTACACACAGTGTACTCACTAGGTAGCCTTGTGTTACATTAGCTACTACACACAGTGTACTCACTAGGTAGCCTTGTGTTACATTAGCTACTACACACAGTGTACTCACTAGGTAGCCTTGTGTTACATTAGCTACTACACACAGTGTACTCACTAGGTAGCCTTGTGTTACATTAGCTACTACACACAGTGTACTCACTAGGTAGCCTTGTGTTACATTAGCTACTACACTCAGTGTACTCACTAGGTAGCCTTGTGTTACATTAGCTACTACACACAGTGTACTCACTAGGTAGCCTTGTGTTACATTAGCTACTACACACAGTGTACTCACTAGGTAGCCTTGTGTTACATTAGCTACTACACACAGTGTACTCACTAGGTAGCCTTGTACTACATTAGCTACTACACTCAGTGTACTCACTAGGTAGCCTTGTGTTACATTAGCTACTACACACAGTGTACTCACTAGGTAGCCTTGTGCTACATTAGCTACTACACACAGTGTACTCACTAGGTAGCCTTGTGTTACATTAGCTACTACACACAGTGTACTCACTAGGTAGCCTTGTACTACATTAGCTACTACACTCAGTGTACTCACTAGGTAGCCTTGTGTTACATTAGCTACTACACTCAGTGTACTCACTAGGTAGCCTTGTGTTACATTAGCTACTACACACAGTGTACTCACTAGGTAGCCTTGTGTTACATTAGCTACTACACACAGTGTACTCACTAGGTAGCCTTGTGTTACATTAGCTACTACACACAGTGTACTCACTAGGTAGCCTTGTGTTACATTAGCTACTACACACAGTGTACTCACTAGGTAGCCTTGTGTTACATTAGCTACTACACACAGTGTACTCACTAGGTAGCCTTGTGTTACATTAGCTACTACACACAGTGTACTCACTAGGTAGCCTTGTGTTACATTAGCTACTACACTCAGTGTACTCACTAGGTAGCCTTGTGTTACATTAGCTACTACACACAGTGTACTCACTAGGTAGCCTTGCGCTACATTAGCTACTACACTCAGTGTACTCACTAGGTAGCCTTGTGTTACATTAGCTACTACACACAGTGTACTCACTAGGTAGCCTTGCGCTACATTAGCTACTACACTCAGTGTACTCACTAGGTAGCCTTGTGCTACATTAGCTACTACACTCAGTGTACTCACTAGGTAGCCTTGCGCTACATTAGCTACTACACACAGTGTACTCACTAGGTAGCCTTGTGTTACATTAGCTACTACACACAGTGTACTCACTAGGTAGCCTTGTGTTACATTAGCTACTACACTCAGTGTACTCACTAGGTAGCCTTGTGTTACATTAGCTACTACACACAGTGTGCTCACTAGGTAGCCTTGTACTACATTAGCTACTACACACAGTGTGCTCACTAGGTAGCCTTGTGTTACATTAGCTACTACACACAGTGTACTCACTAGGTAGCCTTGTGTTACATTAGCTACTACACACAGTGTACTCACTAGGTAGCCTTGTGTTACATTAGCTACTACACACACTGTACTCACTAGGTAGCCTTGTGTTACATTAGCTACTACACACAGTGTACTCACTAGGTAGCCTTGTGCTACATTAGCTACTACACACAGTGTACTCACTAGGTAGCCTTGTGTTACATTAGCTACTACACACAGTGTACTCACTAGGTAGCCTTGTACTACATTAGCTACTACACACAGTGTACTCACTAGGTAGCCTTGTGTTACATTAGCTACTACACACAGTGTACTCACTAGGTAGCCTTGTGTTACATTAGCTACTACACACAGTGTACTCACTAGGTAGCCTTGTGTTACATTAGCTACTACACACAGTGTACTCACTAGGTAGCCTTGTGTTACATTAGCTACTACACTCAGTGTACTCACTAGGTAGCCTTGTGTTACATTAGCTACTACACACAGTGTACTCACTAGGTAGCCTTGTGTTACATTAGCTACTACACACAGTGTACTCACTAGGTAGCCTTGTGCTACATTAGCTACTACACACAGTGTACTCACTAGGTAGCCTTGTGTTACATTAGCTACTACACACAGTGTACTCACTAGGTAGCCTTGTGTTACATTAGCTACTACACACAGTGTACTCACTAGGTAGCCTTGTGTTACATTAGCTACTACACACAGTGTACTCACTAGGTAGCCTTGTGTTACATTAGCTACTACACACAGTGTACTCACTAGGCAGCCTTGTGTTACATTAGCTACTACACACAGTGTACTCACTAGGTAGCCTTGTACTACATTAGCTACTACACACAGTGTACTCACTAGGTAGCCTTGTGTTACATTAGCTACTACACTGAGTGTACTCACTAGGTAGCCTTGTGTTACATTAGCTACTACACACAGTGTACTCACTAGGTAGCCTTGTGTTACATTAGCTACTACACACAGTGTACTCACTAGGTAGCCTTGTGTTACATTAGCTACTACACTCAGTGTACTCACTAGGTAGCCTTGTGTTACATTAGCTACTACACACAGTGTACTCACTAGGTAGCCTTGTGTTACATTAGCTACTACACACAGTGTACTCACTAGGTAGCCTTGTGTTACATTAGCTACTACACACAGTGTACTCACTAGGTAGCCTTGTGTTACATTAGCTACTACACACAGTGTACTCACTAGGTAGCCTTGTGTTACATTAGCTACTACACACAGTGTACTCACTAGGTAGCCTTGTACTACATTAGCTACTACACACAGTGTACTCACTAGGTAGCCTTGTGTTACATTAGCTACTACACACAGTGTACTCACTAGTTAGCCTTGTACTACATTAGCTACTACACTCAGTGTACTCACTAGGTAGCCTTGTGTTACATTAGCTACTACACACAGTGTACTCACTAGGTAGCCTTGTGTTACATTAGCTACTACACACAGTGTACTCACTAGGTAGCCTTGTGTTACATTAGCTACTACACACAGTGTACTCACTAGGTAGCCTTGTACTACATTAGCTACTACACACAGTGTACTCACTAGGTAGCCTTGTACTACATTAGCTACTACACACAGTGTACTCACTAGGTAGCCTTGTGTTACATTAGCTACTACACACAGTGTACTCACTAGGTAGCCTTGTGTTACATTAGCTACTACACACAGTGTACTCACTAGGTAGCCTTGTGTTACATTAGCTACTACACACAGTGTGCTCACTAGGTAGCCTTGTGTTACATTAGCTACTACACACAGTGTACTCACTAGGTAGCCTAGTGTTACATTAGCTACTACACACAGTGTGCTCACTAGGTAGCCTTGTGTTACATTAGCTACTACACACAGTGTACTCACTAGGTAGCCTTGTGTTACATTAGCTACTACACACAGTGTACTCACTAGGTAGCCTTGTGTTACATTAGCTACTACACACAGTGTACTCACTAGGTAACCTTGTGTTACATTAGCTACTACACACAGTGTACTCACTAGGTAGCCTTGTGTTACATTAGCTACTACACACAGTGTACTCACTAGGTAGCCTTGTGTTACATTAGCTACTACACACAGTGTACTCACTAGGTAGCCTTGTGTTACATTAGCTACTACACACAGTGTACTCACTAGGTAGCCTTGTGTTACATTAGCTACTACACTCAGTGTGCTCACTAGGTAGCCTTGTGTTACATTAGCTACTACACACAGTGTACTCACTAGGTAGCCTTGTGCTACATTAGCTACTACACACAGTGTACTCACTAGGTAGCCTTGTGTTACATTAGCTACTACACACAGTGTACTCACTAGGTAGCCTTGTGCTACATTAGCTACTACACTCAGTGTACTCACTAGGTAGCCTTGTGTTACATTAGCTACTACACACAGTGTACTCACTAGGTAGCCTTGTACTACATTAGCTACTACACACAGTGTACTCACTAGGTAGCCTTGTACTACATTAGCTACTACACTCAGTGTACTCACTAGGTAGCCTTGTACTACATTAGCTACTACACACAGTGTACTCACTAGGTAGCCTTGTGCTACATTAGCTACTACACACAGTGTACTCACTAGGTAGCCTTGTGTTACATTAGCTACTACACACAGTGTACTCACTAGGTAGCCTTGTACTACATTAGCTACTACACACAGTGTACTCACTAGGTAGCCTTGTGTTACATTAGCTACTACACACAGTGTACTCACTAGGTAGCCTTGTGTTACATTAGCTACTACACACAGTGTACTCACTAGGTAGCCTTGTGTTACATTAGCTACTACACACAGTGTACTCACTAGGTAGCCTTGTGTTACATTAGCTACTACACACACTGTACTCACTAGGTAGCCTTGTGTTACATTAGCTACTACACACAGTGTACTCACTAGGTAGCCTTGTGTTACATTAGCTACTACACACAGTGTACTCACTAGGTAGCTTTGTACTACATTAGCTACTACACTCAGTGTACTCACTAGGTAGCCTTGTGCTACATTAGCTACTACACTCAGTGTACTCACTAGGTAGCCTTGTACTACATTAGCTACTACACTCAGTGTACTCACTAGGTAGCCTTGTACTACATTAGCTACTACACTCAGTGTACTCACTAGGTAGCCTTGTGTTACATTAGCTACTACACACAGTGTACTCACTAGGTAGCCTTGTGTTACATTAGCTACTACACACAGTGTACTCACTAGGTAGCCTTGTGCTACATTAGCTACTACACTCAGTGTACTCACTAGGTAGCCTTGTGTTACATTAGCTACTACACACAGTGTACTCACTAGGTAGCCTTGTACTACATTAGCTACTACACACAGTGTACTCACTAGGTAGCCTTGTACTACATTAGCTACTACACTCAGTGTACTCACTAGGTAGCCTTGTACTACATTAGCTACTACACACAGTGTACTCACTAGGTAGCCTTGTGTTACATTAGCTACTACACACAGTGTACTCACTAGGTAGCCTTGTACTACATTAGCTACTACACACAGTGTGCTCACTAGGTAGCCTTGTACTACATTAGCTACTACACACACTGTACTCACTAGGTAGCCTTGTATTACATTAGCTACTACACACAGTGTACTCACTAGGTAGCCTTGTGCTACATTAGCTACTACACTCAGTGTACTCACTAGGTAGCCTTGTGTTACATTAGCTACTACACTCAGTGTACTCACTAGGTAGCCTTGTGCTACATTAGCTACTACACTCAGTGTACTCACTAGGTAGCCTTGTGTTACATTAGCTACTACACACAGTGTACTCACTAGGTAGCCTTGTGTTACATTAGCTACTACACACAGTGTACTCACTAGGTAGCCTTGTACTACATTAGCTACTACACACAGTGTACTCACTAGGTAGCCTTGTGCTACATTAGCTACTACACACAGTGTACTCACTAGGTAGCCTTGTGTTACATTAGCTACTACACTCAGTGTACTCACTAGGTAGCCTTGTGTTACATTAGCTACTACACTCAGTGTACTCACTAGGTAGCCTTGTGTTACATTAGCTACTACACACAGTGTACTCACTAGGTAGCCTTGTACTACATTAGCTACTACACACAGTGTACTCACTAGGTAGCCTTGTGCTACATTAGCTACTACACACAGTGTACTCACTAGGTAGCCTTGTACTACATTAGCTACTACACACAGTGTACTCACTAGGTAGCCTTGTGCTACATTAGCTACTACACACAGTGTACTCACTACGTAGCCTTGTGTTACATTAGCTACTACACACAGTGTGCTCACTAGGTAGCCTTGTGTTACATTAGCTACTACACACAGTGTACTCACTAGGTAGCCTTGTGTTACATTAGCTACTACACTCAGTGTACTCACTAGGTAGCCTTGTACTACATTAGCTACTACACACAGTGTACTCACTAGGTAGCCTTGTACTACATTAGCTACTACACACAGTGTACTCACTAGGTAGCCTTGTGTTACATTAGCTACTACACACAGTGTACTCACTAGGTAGCCTTGTACTACATTAGCTACTACACTCAGTGTACTCACTAGGTAGCCTTGTACTACATTAGCTACTACACACAGTGTACTCACTAGGTAGCCTTGTGTTACATTAGCTACTACACACAGTGTACTCACTAGGTAGCCTTGTACTACATTAGCTACTACACACAGTGTACTCACTAGGTAGCCTTGTACTACATTAGCTACTACACACAGTGTGCTCACTAGGTAGCCTTGTACTACATTAGCTACTACACACAGTGTACTCACTAGGTAGCCTTGTGTTACATTAGCTACTACACACAGTGTACTCACTAGGTAGCCTTGTACTACATTAGCTACTACACACAGTGTACTCACTAGGTAGCCTTGTGTTACATTAGCTACTACACACAGTGTACTCACTAGGTAGCCTTGTGCTACATTAGCTACTACACACAGTGTACTCACTAGGTAGCCTTGTGTTACATTAGCTACTACACACAGTGTACTCACTAGGTAGCCTTGTACTACATTAGCTACTACACACAGTGTACTCACTAGGTAGCCTTGTGCTACATTAGCTACTACACACAGTGTACTCACTAGGTAGCCTTGTACTACATTAGCTACTACACACAGTGTACTCACTAGGTAGCCTTGTGCTACATTAGCTACTACACACAGTGTACTCACTAGGTAGCCTTGTGTTACATTAGCTACTACACACAGTGTACTCACTAGGTAGCCTTGTGTTACATTAGCTACTACACTCAGTGTACTCACTAGGTAGCCTTGTGTTACATTAGCTACTACAAACAGTGTACTCACTAGGTAGCCTTGTACTACATTAGCTACTACACACAGTGTACTCACTAGGTAGCCTTGTACTACATTAGCTACTACACACAGTGTACTCACTAGGTAGCCTTGTGTTACATTAGCTACTACACACAGTGTACTCACTAGGTAGCCTTGTACTACATTAGCTACTACACTCAGTGTACTCACTAGGTAGCCTTGTGTTACATTAGCTACTACACACAGTGTACTCACTAGGTAGCCTTGTACTACATTAGCTACTACACACAGTGTACTCACTAGGTAGCCTTGTGCTACATTAGCTACTACACACAGTGTACTCACTACGTAGCCTTGTGTTACATTAGCTACTACACACAGTGTACTCACTAGGTAGCCTTGTGTTACATTAGCTACTACACTCAGTGTACTCACTAGGTAGCCTTGTGTTACATTAGCTACTACACACAGTGTACTCACTAGGTAGCCTTGTACTACATTAGCTACTACACACAGTGTACTCACTAGGTAGCCTTGTACTACATTAGCTACTACACACAGTGTACTCACTAGGTAGCCTTGTGTTACATTAGCTACTACACACAGTGTACTCACTAGGTAGCCTTGTACTACATTAGCTACTACACTCAGTGTACTCACTAGGTAGCCTTGTGTTACATTAGCTACTACACACAGTGTACTCACTAGGTAGCCTTGTGTTACATTAGCTACTACACACAGTGTACTCACTAGGTAGCCTTGTGCTACATTAGCTACTACACACAGTGTACTCACTAGGTAGCCTTGTGTTACATTAGCTACTACACACAGTGTACTCACTAGGTAGCCTTGTGTTACATTAGCTACTACACACAGTGTACTCACTAGGTAGCCTTGTGTTACATTAGCTACTACACACAGTGTACTCACTAGGTAGCCTTGTGTTACATTAGCTACTACACACAGTGTACTCACTAGGTAGCCTTGTACTACATTAGCTACTACACTCAGTGTACTCACTAGGTAGCCTTGTACTACATTAGCTACTACACACAGTGTACTCACTAGGTAGCCTTGTGTTACATTAGCTACTACACACAGTGTACTCACTAGGTAGCCTTGTACTACATTAGCTACTACACACAGTGTACTCACTAGGTAGCCTTGTACTACATTAGCTACTACACTCAGTGTACTCACTAGGTAGCCTTGTGTTACATTAGCTACTACACACAGTGTACTCACTAGGTAGCCTTGTGTTACATTAGCTACTACACACAGTGTACTCACTAGGTAGCCTTGTGCTACATTAGCTACTACACACAGTGTACTCACTAGGTAGCCTTGTGTTACATTAGCTACTACACACAGTGTACTCACTAGGTAGCCTTGTGTTACATTAGCTACTACACACAGTGTACTCACTAGGTAGCCTTGTGTTACATTAGCTACTACACACAGTGTACTCACTAGGTAGCCTTGTGTTACATTAGCTACTACACTCAGTGTACTCACTAGGTAGCCTTGTGTTACATTAGCTACTACACACAGTGTACTCACTAGGTAGCCTTGTGCTACATTAGCTACTACACACAGTGTACTCACTAGGTAGCCTTGTGTTACATTAGCTACTACACACAGTGTACTCACTAGGTAGCCTTGTGTTACATTAGCTACTACACTCAGTGTACTCACTAGGTAGCCTTGTACTACATTAGCTACTACACTCAGTGTACTCACTAGGTAGCCTTGTGTTACATTAGCTACTACACACAGTGTACTCACTAGGTAGCCTTGTGTTACATTAGCTACTACACACAGTGTACTCACTAGGTAGCCTTGTACTACATTAGCTACTACACTCAGTGTACTCACTAGGTAGCCTTGTGTTACATTAGCTACTACACACAGTGTACTCACTAGGTAGCCTTGTGTTACATTAGCTACTACACACAGTGTGCTCACTAGGTAGCCTTGTACTACATTAGCTACTACACACAGTGTACTCACTAGGTAGCCTTGTGTTACATTAGCTACTACACACAGTGTACTCACTAGGTAGCCTTGTGTTACATTAGCTACTACACTCAGTGTACTCACTAGGTAGCCTTGTGTTACATTAGCTACTACACACAGTGTACTCACTAGGTAGCCTTGTGCTACATTAGCTACTACACACAGTGTACTCACTAGGTAGCCTTGTGTTACATTAGCTACTACACACAGTGTGCTCACTAGGTAGCCTTGTGTTACATTAGCTACTACACACAGTGTACTCACTAGGTAGCCTTGTGTTACATTAGCTACTACACTCAGTGTACTCACTAGGTAGCCTTGTACTACATTAGCTACTACACTCAGTGTACTCACTAGGTAGCCTTGTGTTACATTAGCTACTACACACAGTGTGCTCACTAGGTAGCCTTGTGTTACATTAGCTACTACACACACTGTACTCACTAGGTAGCCTTGTGCTACATTAGCTACTACACTCAGTGTACTCACTAGGTAGCCTTGTGCTACATTAGCTACTACACACACTGTACTCACTAGGTAGCCTTGTGTTACATTAGCTACTACACACAGTGTACTCACTAGGTAGCCTTGTACTACATTAGCTACTACACACAGTGTACTCACTAGGTAGCCTTGTGTTACATTAGCTACTACACTCAGTGTACTCACTAGGTAGCCTTGTGCTACATTAGCTACTACACACAGTGTACTCACTAGGTAGCCTTGTGTTACATTAGCTACTACACACAGTGTACTCACTAGGTAGCCTTGTACTACATTAGCTACTACACACAGTGTACTCACTAGGTAGCCTTGTGCTACATTAGCTACTACACACAGTGTACTCACTAGGTAGCCTTGTGTTACATTAGCTACTACACACAGTGTACTCACTAGGTAGCCTTGTGTTACATTAGCTACTACACACAGTGTACTCACTAGGTAGCCTTGTACTACATTAGCTATTACACACAGTGTACTCACTAGGTAGCCTTGTGTTACATTAGCTACTACACACAGTGTACTCACTAGGTAGCCTTGTACTACATTAGCTACTACACACAGTGTGCTCACTAGGTAGCCTTGTGTTACATTAG
The DNA here is from genome assembly GCA_946902985.2 of Meconema thalassinum. Taxonomy (NCBI): domain Eukaryota; kingdom Metazoa; phylum Arthropoda; class Insecta; order Orthoptera; family Tettigoniidae; genus Meconema; species Meconema thalassinum. The sequence continues at coordinate 213,397,517 of OX336400.1, read as the reverse complement.
CTACTACACACAGTGTACTCACTAGGTAGCCTTGTGCTACATTAGCTACTACACACAGTGTGCTCACTAGGTAGCCTTGTGTTACATTAGCTACTACACACAGTGTACTCACTAGGTAGCCTTGTGTTACATTAGCTACTACACTCAGTGTACTCACTAGGTAGCCTTGTACTACATTAGCTACTACACTCAGTGTACTCACTAGGTAGCCTTGTGTTACATTAGCTACTACACACAGTGTACTCACTAGGTAGCCTTGTGTTACATTAGCTACTACACACAGTGTGCTCACTAGGTAGCCTTGTGTTACATTAGCTACTACACACAGTGTACTCACTAGGTAGCCTTGTGTTACATTAGCTACTACACACAGTGTACTCACTAGGTAGCCTTGTACTACATTAGCTACTACACTCAGTGTACTCACTAGGTAGCCTTGTGTTACATTAGCTACTACACACAGTGTACTCACTAGGTAGCCTTGTGTTACATTAGCTACTACACTCAGTGTACTCACTAGGTAGCCTTGTGTTACATTAGCTACTACACACAGTGTACTCACTAGGTAGCCTTGTACTACATTAGCTACTACACACAGTGTACTCACTAGGTAGCCTTGTGTTACATTAGCTACTACACACAGTGTACTCACTAGGTAGCCTTGTGTTACATTAGCTACTACACACAGTGTACTCACTAGGTAGCCTTGTGTTACATTAGCTACTACACACAGTGTACTCACTAGGTAGCCTTGTACTACATTAGCTACTACACACAGTGTACTCACTAGGTAGCCTTGTACTACATTAGCTACTACACACAGTGTACTCACTAGGTAGCCTTGTGTTACATTAGCTACTACACACAGTGTACTCACTAGGTAGCCTTGTGTTACATTAGCTACTACACACAGTGTACTCACTAGGTAGCCTTGTGTTACATTAGCTACTACACACAGTGTACTCACTAGGTAGCCTTGTGCTACATTAGCTACTACACACAGTGTACTCACTAGGTAGCCTTGTGTTACATTAGCTACTACACACAGTGTACTCACTAGGTAGCCTTGTGTTACATTAGCTACTACACACAGTGTACTCACTAGGTAGCCTTGTGCTACATTAGCTACTACACACAGTGTACTCACTAGGTAGCCTTGTGCTACATTAGCTACTACACACAGTGTACTCACTAGGTAGCCTTGTGTTACATTAGCTACTACACACAGTGTACTCACTAGGTAGCCTTGTGTTACATTAGCTACTACACACAGTGTACTCACTAGGTAGCCTTGTGTTACATTAGCTACTACACACAGTGTACTCACTAGGTAGCCTTGTGTTACATTAGCTACTACACACAGTGTACTCACTAGGTAGCCTTGTACTACATTAGCTACTACACTCAGTGTACTCACTAGGTAGCCTTGTGTTACATTAGCTACTACACACAGTGTACTCACTAGGTAGCCTTGTGCTACATTAGCTACTACACACAGTGTACTCACTAGGTAGCCTTGTGTTACATTAGCTACTACACACAGTGTACTCACTAGGTAGCCTTGTACTACATTAGCTACTACACTCAGTGTACTCACTAGGTAGCCTTGTGTTACATTAGCTACTACACTCAGTGTACTCACTAGGTAGCCTTGTGTTACATTAGCTACTACACACAGTGTACTCACTAGGTAGCCTTGTGTTACATTAGCTACTACACACAGTGTACTCACTAGGTAGCCTTGTGTTACATTAGCTACTACACACAGTGTACTCACTAGGTAGCCTTGTGTTACATTAGCTACTACACACAGTGTACTCACTAGGTAGCCTTGTGTTACATTAGCTACTACACACAGTGTACTCACTAGGTAGCCTTGTGTTACATTAGCTACTACACACAGTGTACTCACTAGGTAGCCTTGTGTTACATTAGCTACTACACTCAGTGTACTCACTAGGTAGCCTTGTGTTACATTAGCTACTACACACAGTGTACTCACTAGGTAGCCTTGTGCTACATTAGCTACTACACACAGTGTACTCACTAGGTAGCCTTGTGTTACATTAGCTACTACACACAGTGTACTCACTAGGTAGCCTTGTGTTACATTAGCTACTACACACAGTGTACTCACTAGGTAGCCTTGTGTTACATTAGCTACTACACTCAGTGTACTCACTAGGTAGCCTTGTGTTACATTAGCTACTACACACAGTGTGCTCACTAGGTAGCCTTGTGTTACATTAGCTACTACACACAGTGTACTCACTAGGTAGCCTTGTACTACATTAGCTACTACACACAGTGTGCTCACTAGGTAGCCTTGTGTTACATTAGCTACTACACTCAGTGTGCTCACTAGGTAGCCTTGTGTTACATTAGCTACTACACACAGTGTACTCACTAGGTAGCCTTGTACTACATTAGCTACTACACACAGTGTACTCACTAGGTAGCCTTGTACTACATTAGCTACTACACACAGTGTACTCACTAGGTAGCCTTGTACTACATTAGCTACTACACACAGTGTACTCACTAGGTAGCCTTGTGTTACATTAGCTACTACACTCAGTGTACTCACTAGGTAGCCTTGTGTTACATTAGCTACTACACACAGTGTACTCACTAGGTAGCCTTGTACTACATTAGCTACTACACACAGTGTACTCACTAGGTAGCCTTGTACTACATTAGCTACTACACACAGTGTACTCACTAGGTAGCCTTGTGTTACATTAGCTACTACACACAGTGTACTCACTAGGTAGCCTTGTGTTACATTAGCTACTACACACAGTGTACTCACTAGGTAGCCTCGTACTACATTAGCTACTACACACAGTGTACTCACTAGGTAGCCTTGTGTTACATTAGCTACTACACACAGTGTACTCACTAGGTAGACTTGTGTTACATTAGCTACTACACACAGTGTACTCACTAGGTAGCCTTGTGTTACATTAGCTACTACACACAGTGTACTCACTAGGTAGCCTTGTGTTACATTAGCTACTACACACAGTGTACTCACTAGGTAGCCTTGTGTTACATTAGCTACTACACTCAGTGTACTCACTAGGTAGCCTTGTGTTACATTAGCTACTACACACAGTGTACTCACTAGGTAGCCTTGTGTTACATTAGCTACTACACACAGTGTACTCACTAGGTAGCCTTGTGTTACATTAGCTACTACACACAGTGTACTCACTAGGTAGCCTTGTGTTACATTAGCTACTACACTCAGTGTGCTCACTAGGTAGCCTTGTGTTACATTAGCTACTACACACAGTGTACTCACTAGGTAGCCTTGTACTACATTAGCTACTACACTCAGTGTACTCACTAGGTAGCCTTGTGTTACATTAGCTACTACACACAGTGTACTCACTAGGTAGCCTTGTGTTACATTAGCTACTACACACAGTGTGCTCACTAGGTAGCCTTGTACTACATTAGCTACTACACTCAGTGTACTCACTAGGTAGCCTTGTGTTACATTAGCTACTACACTCAGTGTACTCACTAGGTAGCCTTGTGTTACATTAGCTACTACACACAGTGTACTCACTAGGTAGCCTTGTGTTACATTAGCTACTACACACAGTGTACTCACTAGGTAGCCTTGTGCTACATTAGCTACTACACACAGTGTACTCACTAGGTAGCCTTGTGTTACATTAGCTACTACACACAGTGTGCTCACTAGGTAGCCTTGTACTACATTAGCTACTACACACAGTGTACTCACTAGGTAGCCTTGTGTTACATTAGCTACTACACTCAGTGTACTCACTAGGTAGCCTTGTGTTACATTAGCTACTACACACAGTGTGCTCACTAGGTAGCCTTGTACTACATTAGCTACTACACACACTGTACTCACTAGGTAGCCTTGTATTACATTAGCTACTACACACAGTGTACTCACTAGGTAGCCTTGTGCTACATTAGCTACTACACTCAGTGTACTCACTAGGTAGCCTTGTGTTACATTAGCTACTACACTCAGTGTACTCACTAGGTAGCCTTGTGCTACATTAGCTACTACACTCAGTGTACTCACTAGGTAGCCTTGTGTTACATTAGCTACTACACACAGTGTACTCACTAGGTAGCCTTGTGTTACATTAGCTACTACACACAGTGTACTCACTAGGTAGCCTTGTACTACATTAGCTACTACACACAGTGTACTCACTAGGTAGCCTTGTGCTACATTAGCTACTACACACAGTGTACTCACTAGGTAGCCTTGTGTTACATTAGCTACTACACTCAGTGTACTCACTAGGTAGCCTTGTGTTACATTAGCTACTACACTCAGTGTACTCACTAGGTAGCCTTGTGTTACATTAGCTACTACACACAGTGTACTCACTAGGTAGCCTTGTACTACATTAGCTACTACACACAGTGTACTCACTAGGTAGCCTTGTGCTACATTAGCTACTACACACAGTGTACTCACTAGGTAGCCTTGTACTACATTAGCTACTACACACAGTGTACTCACTAGGTAGCCTTGTGCTACATTAGCTACTACACACAGTGTACTCACTACGTAGCCTTGTGTTACATTAGCTACTACACACAGTGTGCTCACTAGGTAGCCTTGTGTTACATTAGCTACTACACACAGTGTACTCACTAGGTAGCCTTGTGTTACATTAGCTACTACACTCAGTGTACTCACTAGGTAGCCTTGTACTACATTAGCTACTACACACAGTGTACTCACTAGGTAGCCTTGTACTACATTAGCTACTACACACAGTGTACTCACTAGGTAGCCTTGTGTTACATTAGCTACTACACACAGTGTACTCACTAGGTAGCCTTGTACTACATTAGCTACTACACTCAGTGTACTCACTAGGTAGCCTTGTACTACATTAGCTACTACACACAGTGTACTCACTAGGTAGTCTTGTGTTACATTAGCTACTACACACAGTGTACTCACTAGGTAGCCTTGTACTACATTAGCTACTACACACAGTGTACTCACTAGGTAGCTTTGTACTACATTAGCTACTACACACAGTGTGCTCACTAGGTAGCCTTGTACTACATTAGCTACTACACACAGTGTACTCACTAGGTAGCCTTGTGTTACATTAGCTACTACACACAGTGTACTCACTAGGTAGCCTTGTACTACATTAGCTACTACACACAGTGTACTCACTAGGTAGCCTTGTGTTACATTAGCTACTACACACAGTGTACTCACTAGGTAGCCTTGTGCTACATTAGCTACTACACACAGTGTACTCACTAGGTAGCCTTGTGTTACATTAGCTACTACACACAGTGTACTCACTAGGTAGCCTTGTACTACATTAGCTACTACACACAGTGTACTCACTAGGTAGCCTTGTGCTACATTAGCTACTACACACAGTGTACTCACTAGGTAGCCTTGTACTACATTAGCTACTACACACAGTGTACTCACTAGGTAGCCTTGTGCTACATTAGCTACTACACACAGTGTACTCACTACGTAGCCTTGTGTTACATTAGCTACTACACACAGTGTACTCACTAGGTAGCCTTGTGTTACATTAGCTACTACACTCAGTGTACTCACTAGGTAGCCTTGTGTTACATTAGCTACTACAAACAGTGTACTCACTAGGTAGCCTTGTACTACATTAGCTACTACACACAGTGTACTCACTAGGTAGCCTTGTACTACATTAGCTACTACACACAGTGTACTCACTAGGTAGCCTTGTGTTACATTAGCTACTACACACAGTGTACTCACTAGGTAGCCTTGTACTACATTAGCTACTACACTCAGTGTACTCACTAGGTAGCCTTGTGTTACATTAGCTACTACACACAGTGTACTCACTAGGTAGCCTTGTACTACATTAGCTACTACACACAGTGTACTCACTAGGTAGCCTTGTGCTACATTAGCTACTACACACAGTGTACTCACTACGTAGCCTTGTGTTACATTAGCTACTACACACAGTGTACTCACTAGGTAGCCTTGTGTTACATTAGCTACTACACTCAGTGTACTCACTAGGTAGCCTTGTGTTACATTGGCTACTACACACAGTGTACTCACTAGGTAGCCTTGTACTACATTAGCTACTACACACAGTGTACTCACTAGGTAGCCTTGTACTACATTAGCTACTACACACAGTGTACTCACTAGGTAGCCTTGTGTTACATTAGCTACTACACACAGTGTACTCACTAGGTAGCCTTGTACTACATTAGCTACTACACTCAGTGTACTCACTAGGTAGCCTTGTGTTACATTAGCTACTACACACAGTGTACTCACTAGGTAGCCTTGTGTTACATTAGCTACTACACACAGTGTACTCACTAGGTAGCCTTGTGCTACATTAGCTACTACACACAGTGTACTCACTAGGTAGCCTTGTGTTACATTAGCTACTACACACAGTGTACTCACTAGGTAGCCTTGTGTTACATTAGCTACTACACTCAGTGTACTCACTAGGTAGCCTTGTGTTACATTAGCTACTACACACAGTGTACTCACTAGGTAGCCTTGTGCTACATTAGCTACTACACACAGTGTACTCACTAGGTAGCCTTGTGTTACATTAGCTACTACACACAGTGTACTCACTAGGTAGCCTTGTGTTACATTAGCTACTACACTCAGTGTACTCACTAGGTAGCCTTGTACTACATTAGCTACTACACTCAGTGTACTCACTAGGTAGCCTTGTGTTACATTAGCTACTACACACAGTGTACTCACTAGGTAGCCTTGTGTTACATTAGCTACTACACACAGTGTACTCACTAGGTAGCCTTGTACTACATTAGCTACTACACTCAGTGTACTCACTAGGTAGCCTTGTGTTACATTAGCTACTACACACAGTGTACTCACTAGGTAGCCTTGTGTTACATTAGCTACTACACACAGTGTGCTCACTAGGTAGCCTTGTACTACATTAGCTACTACACACAGTGTACTCACTAGGTAGCCTTGTGTTACATTAGCTACTACACACAGTGTACTCACTAGGTAGCCTTGTGTTACATTAGCTACTACACTCAGTGTACTCACTAGGTAGCCTTGTGTTACATTAGCTACTACACACAGTGTACTCACTAGGTAGCCTTGTGCTACATTAGCTACTACACACAGTGTACTCACTAGGTAGCCTTGTGTTACATTAGCTACTACACACAGTGTGCTCACTAGGTAGCCTTGTGTTACATTAGCTACTACACACAGTGTACTCACTAGGTAGCCTTGTGTTACATTAGCTACTACACTCAGTGTACTCACTAGGTAGCCTTGTACTACATTAGCTACTACACTCAGTGTACTCACTAGGTAGCCTTGTGTTACATTAGCTACTACACACAGTGTGCTCACTAGGTAGCCTTGTGTTACATTAGCTACTACACACACTGTACTCACTAGGTAGCCTTGTGCTACATTAGCTACTACACTCAGTGTACTCACTAGGTAGCCTTGTGCTACATTAGCTACTACACACACTGTACTCACTAGGTAGCCTTGTGTTACATTAGCTACTACACACAGTGTACTCACTAGGTAGCCTTGTACTACATTAGCTACTACACACAGTGTACTCACTAGGTAGCCTTGTGTTACATTAGCTACTACACTCAGTGTACTCACTAGGTAGCCTTGTGCTACATTAGCTACTACACACAGTGTACTCACTAGGTAGCCTTGTGTTACATTAGCTACTACACACAGTGTACTCACTAGGTAGCCTTGTACTACATTAGCTACTACACACAGTGTACTCACTAGGTAGCCTTGTGCTACATTAGCTACTACACACAGTGTACTCACTAGGTAGCCTTGTGTTACATTAGCTACTACACACAGTGTACTCACTAGGTAGCCTTGTGTTACATTAGCTACTACACACAGTGTACTCACTAGGTAGCCTTGTACTACATTAGCTATTACACACAGTGTACTCACTAGGTAGCCTTGTGTTACATTAGCTACTACACACAGTGTACTCACTAGGTAGCCTTGTACTACATTAGCTACTACACACAGTGTGCTCACTAGGTAGCCTTGTGTTACATTAGCTACTACACACAGTGTACTCACTAGGTAGCCTTGTGCTACATTAGCTACTACACACAGTGTGCTCACTAGGTAGCCTTGTGTTACATTAGCTACTACACACAGTGTACTCACTAGGTAGCCTTGTGTTACATTAGCTACTACACTCAGTGTACTCACTAGGTAGCCTTGTACTACATTAGCTACTACACTCAGTGTACTCACTAGGTAGCCTTGTGTTACATTAGCTACTACACACAGTGTACTCACTAGGTAGCCTTGTACTACATTAGCTACTACACACAGTGTACTCACTAGGTAGCCTTGTGTTACATTAGCTACTACACTCAGTGTACTCACTAGGTAGCCTTGTGTTACATTAGCTACTACACTCAGTGTACTCACTAGGTAGCCTTGTGTTACATTAGCTACTACACACAGTGTACTCACTAGGTAGCCTTGTGTTACATTAGCTACTACACACAGTGTGCTCACTAGGTAGCCTTGTGTTACATTAGCTACTACACACAGTGTACTCACTAGGTAGCCTTGTGTTACATTAGCTACTACACACAGTGTACTCACTAGGTAGCCTTGTACTACATTAGCTACTACACTCAGTGTACTCACTAGGTAGCCTTGTGTTACATTAGCTACTACACACAGTGTACTCACTAGGTAGCCTTGTGTTACATTAGCTACTACACTCAGTGTACTCACTAGGTAGCCTTGTGTTACATTAGCTACTACACACAGTGTACTCACTAGGTAGCCTTGTACTACATTAGCTACTACACACAGTGTACTCACTAGGTAGCCTTGTGTTACATTAGCTACTACACACAGTGTACTCACTAGGTAGCCTTGTGTTACATTAGCTACTACACACAGTGTACTCACTAGGTAGCCTTGTGTTACATTAGCTACTACACACAGTGTACTCACTAGGTAGCCTTGTACTACATTAGCTACTACACACAGTGTACTCACTAGGTAGCCTTGTACTACATTAGCTACTACACACAGTGTACTCACTAGGTAGCCTTGTGTTACATTAGCTACTACACACAGTGTACTCACTAGGTAGCCTTGTGTTACATTAGCTACTACGCACAGTGTACTCACTAGGTAGCCTTGTGTTACATTAGCTACTACACACAGTGTACTCACTAGGTAGCCTTGTGCTACATTAGCTACTACACACAGTGTACTCACTAGGTAGCCTTGTGTTACATTAGCTACTACACACAGTGTACTCACTAGGTAGCCTTGTGTTACATTAGCTACTACACACAGTGTACTCACTAGGTAGCCTTGTGCTACATTAGCTACTACACACAGTGTACTCACTAGGTAGCCTTGTGCTACATTAGCTACTACACACAGTGTACTCACTAGGTAGCCTTGTGTTACATTAGCTACTACACACAGTGTACTCACTAGGTAGCCTTGTGTTACATTAGCTACTACACACAGTGTACTCACTAGGTAGCCTTGTGTTACATTAGCTACTACACACAGTGTACTCACTAGGTAGCCTTGTGTTACATTAGCTACTACACACAGTGTACTCACTAGGTAGCCTTGTACTACATTAGCTACTACACTCAGTGTACTCACTAGGTAGCCTTGTGTTACATTAGCTACTACACACAGTGTACTCACTAGGTAGCCTTGTGCTACATTAGCTACTACACACAGTGTACTCACTAGGTAGCCTTGTGTTACATTAGCTACTACACACAGTGTACTCACTAGGTAGCCTTGTACTACATTAGCTACTACACTCAGTGTACTCACTAGGTAGCCTTGTGTTACATTAGCTACTACACTCAGTGTACTCACTAGGTAGCCTTGTGTTACATTAGCTACTACACACAGTGTACTCACTAGGTAGCCTTGTGTTACATTAGCTACTACACACAGTGTACTCACTAGGTAGCCTTGTGTTACATTAGCTACTACACACAGTGTACTCACTAGGTAGCCTTGTGTTACATTAGCTACTACACACAGTGTACTCACTAGGTAGCCTTGTGTTACATTAGCTACTACACACAGTGTACTCACTAGGTAGCCTTGTGTTACATTAGCTACTACACACAGTGTACTCACTAGGTAGCCTTGTGTTACATTAGCTACTACACTCAGTGTACTCACTAGGTAGCCTTGTGTTACATTAGCTACTACACACAGTGTACTCACTAGGTAGCCTTGTGCTACATTAGCTACTACACACAGTGTACTCACTAGGTAGCCTTGTGTTACATTAGCTACTACACACAGTGTACTCACTAGGTAGCCTTGTGTTACATTAGCTACTACACACAGTGTACTCACTAGGTAGCCTTGTGTTACATTAGCTACTACACTCAGTGTACTCACTAGGTAGCCTTGTGTTACATTAGCTACTACACACAGTGTGCTCACTAGGTAGCCTTGTGTTACATTAGCTACTACACACAGTGTACTCACTAGGTAGCCTTGTACTACATTAGCTACTACACACAGTGTGCTCACTAGGTAGCCTTGTGTTACATTAGCTACTACACTCAGTGTGCTCACTAGGTAGCCTTGTGTTACATTAGCTACTACACACAGTGTACTCACTAGGTAGCCTTGTACTACATTAGCTACTACACACAGTGTACTCACTAGGTAGCCTTGTACTACATTAGCTACTACACACAGTGTACTCACTAGGTAGCCTTGTACTACATTAGCTACTACACACAGTGTACTCACTAGGTAGCCTTGTGTTACATTAGCTACTACACTCAGTGTACTCACTAGGTAGCCTTGTGTTACATTAGCTACTACACACAGTGTACTCACTAGGTAGCCTTGTACTACATTAGCTACTACACACAGTGTACTCACTAGGTAGCCTTGTACTACATTAGCTACTACACACAGTGTACTCACTAGGTAGCCTTGTGTTACATTAGCTACTACACACAGTGTACTCACTAGGTAGCCTTGTGTTACATTAGCTACTACACACAGTGTACTCACTAGGTAGCCTCGTACTACATTAGCTACTACACACAGTGTACTCACTAGGTAGCCTTGTGTTACATTAGCTACTACACACAGTGTACTCACTAGGTAGACTTGTGTTACATTAGCTACTACACACAGTGTACTCACTAGGTAGCCTTGTGTTACATTAGCTACTACACACAGTGTACTCACTAGGTAGCCTTGTGTTACATTAGCTACTACACACAGTGTACTCACTAGGTAGCCTTGTGTTACATTAGCTACTACACTCAGTGTACTCACTAGGTAGCCTTGTGTTACATTAGCTACTACACACAGTGTACTCACTAGGTAGCCTTGTGTTACATTAGCTACTACACACAGTGTACTCACTAGGTAGCCTTGTGCTACATTAGCTACTACACACAGTGTACTCACTAGGTAGCCTTGTGTTACATTAGCTACTACACACAGTGTACTCACTAGGTAGCCTTGTGTTACATTAGCTACTACACACAGTGTACTCACTAGGTAGCCTTGTGCTACATTAGCTACTACACACAGTGTACTCACTAGGTAGCCTTGTGCTACATTAGCTACTACACACAGTGTACTCACTAGGTAGCCTTGTGTTACATTAGCTACTACACACAGTGTACTCACTAGGTAGCCTTGTACTACATTAGCTACTACACACAGTGTACTCACTAGGTAGCCTTGTGTTACATTAGCTACTACACTCAGTGTACTCACTAGGTAGCCTTGTGTTACATTAGCTACTACACACAGTGTACTCACTAGGTAGCCTTGTGTTACATTAGCTACTACACACAGTGTACTCACTAGGTAGCCTTGTACTACATTAGCTACTACACACAGTGTACTCACTAGGTAGCCTTGTGTTACATTAGCTACTACACACAGTGTGCTCACTAGGTAGCCTTGTGTTACATTAGCTACTACACACAGTGTGCTCACTAGGTAGCCTTGTGTTACATTAGCTACTACACTCAGTGTACTCACTAGGTAGCCTTGTACTACATTAGCTACTACACTCAGTGTGCTCACTAGGTAGCCTTGTGTTACATTAGCTACTACACACAGTGTACTCACTAGGTAGCCTTGTGTTACATTAGCTACTACACACAGTGTACTCACTAGGTAGCCTTGTGCTACATTAGCTACTACACACAGTGTACTCACTAGGTAGCCTTGTGTTACATTAGCTACTACACACAGTGTACTCACTAGGTAGCCTTGTGTTACATTAGCTACTACACACAGTGTACTCACTAGGTAGCCTTGTGTTACATTAGCTACTACACACAGTGTACTCACTAGGTAGCCTTGTGTTACATTAGCTACTACACACAGTGTACTCACTAGGTAGCCTTGTGTTACATTAGCTACTACACACAGTGTACTCACTAGGTAGCCTTGTACTACATTAGCTACTACACTCAGTGTACTCACTAGGTAGCCTTGTGTTACATTAGCTACTACACACAGTGTACTCACTAGGTAGCCTTGTACTACATTAGCTACTACACACAGTGTACTCACTAGGTAGCCTTGTGTTACATTAGCTACTACACACAGTGTACTCACTAGGTAGCCTTGTGTTACATTAGCTACTACACACAGTGTACTCACTAGGTAGCCTTGTACTACATTAGCTACTACACACAGTGTACTCACTAGGTAGCCTTGTACTACATTAGCTACTACACACAGTGTACTCACTAGGTAGCCTTGTGTTACATTAGCTACTACACACAGTGTACTCACTAGGTAGCCTTGTACTACATTAGCTACTACACACAGTGTGCTCACTAGGTAGCCTTGTACTACATTAGCTACTACACTCAGTGTACTCACTAGGTAGCCTTGTGTTACATTAGCTACTACACACAGTGTACTCACTAGGTAGCCTTGTGTTACATTAGCTACTACACACAGTGTACTCACTAGGTAGCCTTGTGTTACATTAGCTACTACACACAGTGTACTCACTAGGTAGCCTTGTGTTACATTAGCTACTACACACAGTGTACTCACTAGGTAGCCTTGTACTACATTAGCTACTACACTCAGTGTGCTCACTAGGTAGCCTTGTGCTACATTAGCTACTACACACAGTGTACTCACTAGGTAGCCTTGTGTTACATTAGCTACTACACTCAGTGTGCTCACTAGGTAGCCTTGTGTTACATTAGCTACTACACTCAGTGTACTCACTAGGTAGCCTTGTACTACATTAGCTACTACACTCAGTGTACTCACTAGGTAGCCTTGTACTACATTAGCTACTACACTCAGTGTACTCACTAGGTAGCCTTGTGTTACATTAGCTACTACACACAGTGTGCTCACTAGGTAGCCTTGTGTTACATTAGCTACTACACACAGTGTACTCACTAGGTAGCCTTGTACTACATTAGCTACTACACACAGTGTACTCACTAGGTAGCCTTGTACTACATTAGCTACTACACTCAGTGTACTCACTAGGTAGCCTTGTGTTACATTAGCTACTACACACAGTGTACTCACTAGGTAGCCTTGTGTTACATTAGCTACTACACACAGTGTGCTCACTAGGTAGCCTTGTGTTACATTAGCTACTACACACAGTGTACTCACTAGGTAGCCTTGTGTTACATTAGCTACTACACACAGTGTACTCACTAGGTAGCCTTGTGTTACATTAGCTACTACACTCAGTGTACTCACTAGGTAGCCTTGTACTACATTAGCTACTACACACAGTGTGCTCACTAGGTAGCCTTGTGTTACATTAGCTACTACACACAGTGTACTCACTAGGTAGCCTTGTGTTACATTAGCTACTACACTCAGTGTACTCACTAGGTAGCCTTGTGTTACATTAGCTACTACACACAGTGTACTCACTAGGTAGCCTTGTACTACATTAGCTACTACACTCAGTGTACTCACTAGGTAGCCTTGTGTTACATTAGCTACTACACACAGTGTGCTCACTAGGTAGCCTTGTGTTACATTAGCTACTACACACAGTGTACTCACTAGGTAGCCTTGTGTTACATTAGCTACTACACTCAGTGTACTCACTAGGTAGCCTTGTACTACATTAGCTACTACACACAGTGTGCTCACTAGGTAGCCTTGTGTTACATTAGCTACTACACACAGTGTACTCACTAGGTAGCCTTGTGTTACATTAGCTACTACACACAGTGTACTCACTAGGTAGCCTTGTGTTACATTAGCTACTACACACAGTGTACTCACTAGGTAGCCTTGTGCTACATTAGCTACTACACACAGTGTACTCACTAGGTAGCCTTGTACTACATTAGCTACTACACACAGTGTACTCACTAGGTAGCCTTGTGTTACATTAGCTACTACACTCAGTGTACTCACTAGGTAGCCTTGTGTTACATTAGCTACTACACACAGTGTACTCACTAGGTAGCCTTGTGTTACATTAGCTACTACACTCAGTGTACTCACTAGGTAGCCTTGTGTTACATTAGCTACTACACACAGTGTACTCACTAGGTAGCCTTGTGCTACATTAGCTACTACAGTCAGTGTACTCACTAGGTAGCCTTGTGTTACATTAGCTACTACACTCAGTGTACTCACTAGGTAGCCTTGTGTTACATTAGCTACTACACACAGTGTACTCACTAGGTAGCCTTGTGTTACATTAGCTACTACACTCAGTGTACTCACTAGGTAGCCTTGTGTTACATTAGCTACTACACACAGTGTACTCACTAGGTAGCCTTGTACTACATTAGCTACTACACACAGTGTACTCACTAGGTAGCCTTGTGTTACATTAGCTACTACACACAGTGTACTCACTAGGTAGCCTTGTGTTACATTAGCTACTACACACAGTGTACTCACTAGGTAGCCTTGTGTTACATTAGCTACTACACTCAGTGTACTCACTAGGTAGCCTTGTGTTACATTAGCTACTACACACAGTGTACTCACTAGGTAGCCTTGTGTTACATTAGCTACTACACACAGTGTACTCACTAGGTAGCCTTGTGTTACATTAGCTACTACACTCAGTGTACTCACTAGGTAGCCTTGTGTTACATTAGCTACTACACACAGTGTACTCACTAGGTAGCCTTGTGTTACATTAGCTACTACACACAGTGTACTCACTAGGTAGCCTTGTACTACATTAGCTACTACACACAGTGTGCTCACTAGGTAGCCTTGTGTTACATTAGCTACTACACTCAGTGTACTCACTAGGTAGCCTTGTACTACATTAGCTACTACACTCAGTGTACTCACTAGGTAGCCTTGTGCTACATTAGCTACTACACTCAGTGTACTCACTAGGTAGCCTTGTGTTACATTAGCTACTACACTCAGTGTGCTCACTAGGTAGCCTTGTGCTACATTAGCTACTACACTCAGTGTACTCACTAGGTAGCCTTGTGCTACATTAGCTACTACACTCAGTGTGCTCACTAGGTAGCCTTGTGTTACATTAGCTACTACACTCAGTGTACTCACTAGGTAGCCTTGTGTTACATTAGCTACTACACACAGTGTACTCACTAGGTAGCCTTGTGTTACATTAGCTACTACACACAGTGTACTCACTAGGTAGCCTTGTGTTACATTAGCTACTACACACAGTGTACTCACTAGGTAGCCTTGTGTTACATTAGCTACTACACACAGTGTACTCACTAGGTAGCCTTGTGTTACATTAGCTACTACACTCAGTGTACTCACTAGGTAGCCTTGTGTTACATTAGCTACTACACACAGTGTACTCACTAGGTAGCCTTGTGTTACATTAGCTACTACACACAGTGTACTCACTAGGTAGCCTTGTGTTACATTAGCTACTACACACAGTGTACTCACTAGGTAGCCTTGTACTACATTAGCTACTACACACAGTGTACTCACTAGGTAGCCTTGTACTACATTAGCTACTACACACAGTGTACTCACTAGGTAGCCTTGTGTTACATTAGCTACTACACACAGTGTACTCACTAGGTAGCCTTGTGTTACATTAGCTACTACACACAGTGTACTCACTAGGTAGCCTTGTACTACATTAGCTACTACACACAGTGTACTCACTAGGTAGCCTTGTACTACATTAGCTACTACACACAGTGTACTCACTAGGTAGCCTTGTACTACATTAGCTACTACACACAGTGTACTCACTAGGTAGCCTTGTGTTACATTAGCTACTACACACAGTGTGCTCACTAGGTAGCCTTGTGTTACATTAGCTACTACACACAGTGTACTCACTAGGTAGCCTTGTGTTACATTAGCTACTACACATAGTGTACTCACTAGGTAGCCTTGTGTTACATTAGCTACTACACACAGTGTACTCACTAGGTAGCCTTGTGTTACATTAGCTACTACACACAGTGTACTCACTAGGTAGCCTTGTACTACATTAGCTACTACACACAGTGTGCTCACTAGGTAGCCTTGTGTTACATTAGCTACTACACACAGTGTACTCACTAGGTAGCCTTGTGTTACATTAGCTACTACACACAGTGTACTCACTAGGTAGCCTTGTGTTACATTAGCTACTACACACAGTGTACTCACTAGGTAGCCTTGTACTACATTAGCTACTACACTCAGTGTACTCACTAGGTAGCCTTGTGCTACATTAGCTACTACACTCAGTGTACTCACTAGGTAGCCTTGTGTTACATTAGCTACTACACACAGTGTACTCACTAGGTAGCCTTGTGCTACATTAGGTACTACACACAGTGTACTCACTAGGTAGCCTTGTGTTACATTAGCTACTACACACAGTGTACTCACTAGGTAGCCTTGTGTTACATTAGCTACTACACACAATGTACTCACTAGGTAGCCTTGTGTTACATTAGCTACTACACACAGTGTGCTCACTAGGTAGCCTTGTACTACATTAGCTACTACACACACTGTACTCACTAGGTAGCCTTGTGTTACATTAGCTACTACACTCAGTGTACTCACTAGGTAGCCTTGTGTTACATTAGCTACTACACACAGTGTACTCACTAGGTAGCCTTGTGTTACATTAGCTACTACACACAGTGTACTCACTAGGTAGCCTTGTGTTACATTAGCTACTACACTCAGTGTACTCACTAGGTAGCCTTGTACTACATTAGCTACTACACACAGTGTACTCACTAGGTAGCCTTGTGTTACATTAGCTACTACACACAGTGTACTCACTAGGTAGCCTTGTACTACATTAGCTACTACACATAGTGTACTCACTAGGTAGCCTTGTGCTACATTAGCTACTACACTCAGTGTACTCACTAGGTAGCATTGTACTACATTAGCTACTACACACAGTGTACTCACTAGGTAGCCTTGTGTTACATTAGCTACTACACACAGTGTACTCACTAGGTAGCCTTGTGTTACATTAGCTACTACACACAGTGTACTCACTAGGTAGCCTTGTGTTACATTAGCTACTACACACAGTGTACTCACTAGGTAGCCTTGTGTTACATTAGCTACTACACACAGTGTACTCACTAGGTAGCCTTGTACTACATTAGCTACTACACTCAGTGTACTCACTAGGTAGCCTTGTGTTACATTAGCTACTACACACAGTGTACTCACTAGGTAGCCTTGTGCTACATTAGCTACTACACACAGTGTACTCACTAGGTAGCCTTGTGTTACATTAGCTACTACACTCAGTGTACTCACTAGGTAGCCTTGTGTTACATTAGCTACTACACACAGTGTACTCACTAGGTAGCCTTGTGTTACATTAGCTACTACACACAGTGTACTCACTAGGTAGCCTTGTACTACATTAGCTACTACACTCAGTGTACTCACTAGGTAGCCTTGTGTTACATTAGCTACTACACACAGTGTACTCACTAGGTAGCCTTGTGTTACATTAGCTACTACACACAGTGTACTCACTAGGTAGCCTTGTACTACATTAGCTACTACACACAGTGTACTCACTAGGTAGCCTTGTGTTACATTAGCTACTACACACAGTGTACTCACTAGGTAGCCTTGTGTTACATTAGCTACTACACACAGTGTACTCACTAGGTAGCCTTGTGTTACATTAGCTACTACACACAGTGTACTCACTAGGTAGCCTTGTGTTACATTAGCTACTACACACAGTGTACTCACTAGGTAGCCTTGTGCTACATTAGCTACTACACACAGTGTACTCACTAGTTAGCCTTGTGTTACATTAGCTACTACACTCAGTGTACTCACTAGGTAGCCTTGTGTTACATTAGCTACTACACACAGTGTACTCACTAGGTAGCCTTGTACTACATTAGCTACTACACACAGTGTACTCACTAGGTAGCCTTGTGTTACATTAGCAACTACACACAGTGTACTCACTAGGTAGCCTTGTACTACATTAGCTACTACACTCAGTGTACTCACTAGGTAGCCTTGTGCTACATTAGCTACTACACACAGTGTACTCACTAGGTAGCCTTGTGCTACATTAGCTACTACACACAGTGTACTCACTAGGTAGCCTTGTACTACATTAGCTACTACACACAGTGTACTCACTAGGTAGCCTTGTGTTACATTAGCTACTACACACAGTGTACTCACTAGGTAGCCTTGTGTTACATTAGCTACTACACACAGTGTGCTCACTAGGTAGCCTTGTGTTACATTAGCTACTACACTCAGTGTACTCACTAGGTAGCCTTGTGTTACATTAGCTACTACACACAGTGTACTCACTAGGTAGCCTTGTGTTACATTAGCTACTACACTCAGTGTACTCACTAGGTAGCCTTGTGTTACATTAGCTACTACACACAGTGTACTCACTAGGTAGCCTTGTGTTACATTAGCTACTACACTCAGTGTACTCACTAGGTAGCCTTGTGTTACATTAGTTACTACACACAGTGTACTCACTAGGTAGCCTTGTGTTACATTAGCTACTACACACAGTGTACTCACTAGGTAGCCTTGTACTACATTAGCTACTACACACAGTGTGCTCACTAGGTAGCCTTGTGTTACATTAGCTACTACACACAGTGTGCTCACTAGGTAGCCTTGTGTTACATTAGCTACTACACTCAGTGTACTCACTAGGTAGCCTTGTGTTACATTAGCTACTACACTCAGTGTACTCACTAGGTAGCCTTGTACTACATTAGCTACTACACTCAGTGTGCTCACTAGGTAGCCTTGTGTTACATTAGCTACTACACTCAGTGTGCTCACTAGGTAGCCTTGTGTTACATTAGCTACTACACTCAGTGTACTCACTAGGTAGCCTTGTACTACATTAGCTACTACACTCAGTGTACTCACTAGGTAGCCTTGTGTTACATTAGCTACTACACACAGTGTACTCACTAGGTAGCCTT
The DNA here is from genome assembly GCA_946902985.2 of Meconema thalassinum. Classification (NCBI taxonomy): domain Eukaryota; kingdom Metazoa; phylum Arthropoda; class Insecta; order Orthoptera; family Tettigoniidae; genus Meconema; species Meconema thalassinum. Next base: position 213,378,044 of record OX336400.1, on the reverse strand, counting down.
GTGTTACATTAGCTACTACACACAGTGTACTCACTAGGTAGCCTTGTGTTACATTAGCTACTACACACAGTGTACTCACTAGGTAGCCTTGTGTTACATTAGCTACTACACACAGTGTACTCACTAGGTAGCCTTGTGTTACATTAGCTACTACACACAGTGTACTCACTAGGTAGCCTTGTGTTACATTAGCTACTACACACAGTGTACTCACTAGGTAGCCTTGTGTTACATTAGCTACTACACACAGTGTACTCACTAGGTAGCCTTGTGCTACATTAGCTACTACACACAGTGTGCTCACTAGGTAGCCTTGTGTTACATTAGCTACTACACACAGTGTACTCACTAGGTAGCCTTGTGTTACATTAGCTACTACACACAGTGTACTCACTAGGTAGCCTTGTGTTACATTAGCTACTACACACAGTGTGCTCACTAGGTAGCCTTGTGTTACATTAGCTACTACACTCAGTGTACTCACTAGGTAGCCTTGTACTACATTAGCTACTACACACAGTGTACTCACTAGGTAGCCTTGTGTTACATTAGCTACTACACACAGTGTGCTCACTAGGTAGCCTTGTGTTACATTAGCTACTACACACAGTGTACTCACTAGGTAGCCTTGTGTTACATTAGCTACTACACACAGTGTGCTCACTAGGTAGCCTTGTGTTACATTAGCTACTACACACAGTGTACTCACTAGGTAGCCTTGTGTTACATTAGCTACTACACACAGTGTACTCACTAGGTAGCCTTGTGTTACATTAGCTACTACACACAGTGTACTCACTAGGTAGCCTTGTGCTACATTAGCTACTACACACAGTGTGCTCACTAGGTAGCCTTGTGTTACATTAGCTACTACACACAGTGTACTCACTAGGTAGCCTTGTGCTACATTAGCTACTACACACAGTGTGCTCACTAGGTAGCCTTGTGTTACATTAGCTACTACACACAGTGTACTCACTAGGTAGCCTTGTGTTACATTAGCTACTACACACAGTGTACTCACTAGGTAGCCTTGTGTTACATTAGCTACTACACACAGTGTACTCACTAGGTAGCCTTGTGTTACATTAGCTACTACACACAGTGTACTCACTAGGTAGCCTTGTGTTACATTAGCTACTACACACAGTGTACTCACTAGGTAGCCTTGTACTACATTAGCTACTACACTCAGTGTACTCACTAGGTAGCCTTGTGTTACATTAGCTACTACACACAGTGTACTCACTAGGTAGCCTTGTGTTACATTAGCTACTACACACAGTGTACTCACTAGGTAGCCTTGTGCTACATTAGCTACTACACACAGTGTACTCACTAGGTAGCCTTGTACTACATTAGCTACTACACTCAGTGTACTCACTAGGTAGCCTTGTACTACATTAGCTACTACACACAGTGTACTCACTAGGTAGCCTTGTGTTACATTAGCTACTACACACAGTGTACTCACTAGGTAGCCTTGTGTTACATTAGCTACTACACACAGTGTACTCACTAGGTAGCCTTGTACTACATTAGCTACTACACTCAGTGTACTCACTAGGTAGCCTTGTGTTACATTAGCTACTACACACAGTGTACTCACTAGGTAGCCTTGTGTTACATTAGCTACTACACTCAGTGTACTCACTAGGTAGCCTTGTGCTACATTAGCTACTACACTCAGTGTACTCACTAGGTAGCCTTGTACTACATTAGCTACTACACACAGTGTGCTCACTAGGTAGCCTTGTGTTACATTAGCTACTACACACAGTGTACTCACTAGGTAGCCTTGTGTTACATTAGCTACTACACTCAGTGTACTCACTAGGTAGCCTTGTGTTACATTAGCTACTACACTCAGTGTACTCACTAGGTAGCCTTGTACTACATTAGCTACTACACTCAGTGTACTCACTAGGTAGCCTTGTGTTACATTAGCTACTACACTCAGTGTACTCACTAGGTAGCCTTGTACTACATTAGCTACTACACTCAGTGTACTCACTAGGTAGCCTTGTGTTACATTAGCTACTACACTCAGTGTACTCACTAGGTAGCCTTGTGCTACATTAGCTACTACACACAGTGTACTCACTAGGTAGCCTTGTGTTACATTAGCTACTACACACAGTGTACTCACTAGGTAGCCTTGTGTTACATTAGCTACTACACACAGTGTGCTCACTAGGTAGCCTTGTGTTACATTAGCTACTACACTCAGTGTACTCACTAGGTAGCCTTGTGTTACATTAGCTACTACACACAGTGTACTCACTAGGTAGCCTTGTGTTACATTAGCTACTACACTCAGTGTACTCACTAGGTAGCCTTGTGTTACATTAGCTACTACACACAGTGTACTCACTAGGTAGCCTTGTGTTACATTAGCTACTACACTCAGTGTACTCACTAGGTAGCCTTGTGTTACATTAGTTACTACACACAGTGTACTCACTAGGTAGCCTTGTGTTACATTAGCTACTACACACAGTGTACTCACTAGGTAGCCTTGTACTACATTAGCTACTACACACAGTGTGCTCACTAGGTAGCCTTGTGTTACATTAGCTACTACACACAGTGTGCTCACTAGGTAGCCTTGTGTTACATTAGCTACTACACTCAGTGTACTCACTAGGTAGCCTTGTGTTACATTAGCTACTACACTCAGTGTACTCACTAGGTAGCCTTGTACTACATTAGCTACTACACTCAGTGTGCTCACTAGGTAGCCTTGTGTTACATTAGCTACTACACTCAGTGTGCTCACTAGGTAGCCTTGTGTTACATTAGCTACTACACTCAGTGTACTCACTAGGTAGCCTTGTACTACATTAGCTACTACACTCAGTGTACTCACTAGGTAGCCTTGTGTTACATTAGCTACTACACACAGTGTACTCACTAGGTAGCCTTGTGTTACATTAGCTACTACACACAGTGTACTCACTAGGTAGCCTTGTGTTACATTAGCTACTACACACAGTGTACTCACTAGGTAGCCTTGTGTTACATTAGCTACTACACACAGTGTACTCACTAGGTAGCCTTGTGTTACATTAGCTACTACACACAGTGTACTCACTAGGTAGCCTTGTGTTACATTAGCTACTACACACAGTGTACTCACTAGGTAGCCTTGTGTTACATTAGCTACTACACACAGTGTACTCACTAGGTAGCCTTGTGCTACATTAGCTACTACACACAGTGTGCTCACTAGGTAGCCTTGTGTTACATTAGCTACTACACACAGTGTACTCACTAGGTAGCCTTGTGTTACATTAGCTACTACACACAGTGTACTCACTAGGTAGCCTTGTGTTACATTAGCTACTACACACAGTGTGCTCACTAGGTAGCCTTGTGTTACATTAGCTACTACACTCAGTGTACTCACTAGGTAGCCTTGTACTACATTAGCTACTACACACAGTGTACTCACTAGGTAGCCTTGTGTTACATTAGCTACTACACACAGTGTGCTCACTAGGTAGCCTTGTGTTACATTAGCTACTACACACAGTGTACTCACTAGGTAGCCTTGTGTTACATTAGCTACTACACACAGTGTGCTCACTAGGTAGCCTTGTGTTACATTAGCTACTACACACAGTGTACTCACTAGGTAGCCTTGTGTTACATTAGCTACTACACACAGTGTACTCACTAGGTAGCCTTGTGTTACATTAGCTACTACACACAGTGTACTCACTAGGTAGCCTTGTGCTACATTAGCTACTACACACAGTGTGCTCACTAGGTAGCCTTGTGTTACATTAGCTACTACACACAGTGTACTCACTAGGTAGCCTTGTGCTACATTAGCTACTACACACAGTGTGCTCACTAGGTAGCCTTGTGTTACATTAGCTACTACACACAGTGTACTCACTAGGTAGCCTTGTGTTACATTAGCTACTACACACAGTGTACTCACTAGGTAGCCTTGTGTTACATTAGCTACTACACACAGTGTACTCACTAGGTAGCCTTGTGTTACATTAGCTACTACACACAGTGTACTCACTAGGTAGCCTTGTGTTACATTAGCTACTACACACAGTGTACTCACTAGGTAGCCTTGTACTACATTAGCTACTACACTCAGTGTACTCACTAGGTAGCCTTGTGTTACATTAGCTACTACACACAGTGTACTCACTAGGTAGCCTTGTGTTACATTAGCTACTACACACAGTGTACTCACTAGGTAGCCTTGTGCTACATTAGCTACTACACACAGTGTACTCACTAGGTAGCCTTGTACTACATTAGCTACTACACTCAGTGTACTCACTAGGTAGCCTTGTACTACATTAGCTACTACACACAGTGTACTCACTAGGTAGCCTTGTGTTACATTAGCTACTACACACAGTGTACTCACTAGGTAGCCTTGTGTTACATTAGCTACTACACACAGTGTACTCACTAGGTAGCCTTGTACTACATTAGCTACTACACTCAGTGTACTCACTAGGTAGCCTTGTGTTACATTAGCTACTACACACAGTGTACTCACTAGGTAGCCTTGTGTTACATTAGCTACTACACTCAGTGTACTCACTAGGTAGCCTTGTGCTACATTAGCTACTACACTCAGTGTACTCACTAGGTAGCCTTGTACTACATTAGCTACTACACACAGTGTGCTCACTAGGTAGCCTTGTGTTACATTAGCTACTACACACAGTGTACTCACTAGGTAGCCTTGTGTTACATTAGCTACTACACTCAGTGTACTCACTAGGTAGCCTTGTGTTACATTAGCTACTACACTCAGTGTACTCACTAGGTAGCCTTGTACTACATTAGCTACTACACTCAGTGTACTCACTAGGTAGCCTTGTGTTACATTAGCTACTACACTCAGTGTACTCACTAGGTAGCCTTGTACTACATTAGCTACTACACTCAGTGTACTCACTAGGTAGCCTTGTGTTACATTAGCTACTACACTCAGTGTACTCACTAGGTAGCCTTGTGCTACATTAGCTACTACACACAGTGTACTCACTAGGTAGCCTTGTGTTACATTAGCTACTACACACAGTGTACTCACTAGGTAGCCTTGTGTTACATTAGCTACTACACTCAGTGTACTCACTAGGTAGCCTTGTACTACATTAGCTACTACACACAGTGTACTCACTAGGTAGCCTTGTGCTACATTAGCTACTACACACAGTGTACTCACTAGGTAGCCTTGTGCTACATTAGCTACTACACTCAGTGTACTCACTAGGTAGCCTTGTACTACATTAGCTACTACACACAGTGTACTCACTAGGTAGCCTTGTGTTACATTAGCTACTACACTCAGTGTACTCACTAGGTAGCCTTGTGTTACATTAGCTACTACACACAGTGTACTCACTAGGTAGCCTTGTGTTACATTAGCTACTACACTCAGTGTACTCACTAGGTAGCCTTGTACTACATTAGCTACTACACACAGTGTACTCACTAGGTAGCCTTGTGCTACATTAGCTACTACACACAGTGTACTCACTAGGTAGCCTTGTGTTACATTAGCTACTACACTCAGTGTACTCACTAGGTAGCCTTGTGTTACATTAGCTACTACACTCAGTGTACTCACTAGGTAGCCTTGTGTTACATTAGCTACTACACTCAGTGTACTCACTAGGTAGCCTTGTGTTACATTAGCTACTACACACAATGTACTCACTAGGTAGCCTTGTGTTACATTAGCTACTACACACAGTGTGCTCACTAGGTAGCCTTGTGTTACATTAGCTACTACACACAGTGTACTCACTAGGTAGCCTTGTGTTACATTAGCTACTACACACAGTGTACTCACTAGGTAGCCTTGTGTTACATTAGCTACTACACACAGTGTACTCACTAGGTAGCCTTGTGTTACATTAGCTACTACACTCAGTGTACTCACTAGGTAGCCTTGTGTTACATTAGCTACTACACTCAGTGTACTCACTAGGTAGCCTTGTGTTACATTAGCTACTACACTCAGTGTACTCACTAGGTAGCCTTGTACTACATTAGCTACTACACTCAGTGTACTCACTAGGTAGCCTTGTGTTACATTAGCTACTACACACAGTGTACTCACTAGGTAGCCTTGTGCTACATTAGCTACTACACACAGTGTACTCACTAGGTAGCCTTGTGTTACATTAGCTACTACACACAGTGTACTCACTAGGTAGCCTTGTGTTACATTAGCTACTACACACAGTGTGCTCACTAGGTAGCCTTGTACTACATTAGCTACTACACTCAGTGTACTCACTAGGTAGCCTTGTGCTACATTAGCTACTACACTCAGTGTACTCACTAGGTAGCCTTGTGTTACATTAGCTACTACACACAGTGTACTCGCTAGGTAGCCTTGTGTTACATTAGCTACTACACTCAGTGTACTCACTAGGTAGCCTTGTGTTACATTAGCTACTACACACAGTGTACTCACTAGGTAGCGTTGTGTTACATTAGCTACTACACACAGTGTACTCACTAGGTAGCCTTGTGTTACATTAGCTACTACACACAGTGTACTCACTAGGAAGCCTTGTACTACATTAGCTACTACACACAGTGTACTCACTAGGTAGCCTTGTGTTACATTAGCTACTACACACAGTGTACTCACTAGGTAGCCTTGTGTTACATTAGCTACTACACTCAGTGTACTCACTAGGTAGCCTTGTGCTACATTAGCTACTACACACAGTGTACTCACTAGGTAGCCTTGTGCTACATTAGCTACTACACACAGTGTACTCACTAGGTAGCCTTGAGTTACATTAGCTACTACACACAGTGTACTCACTAGGTAGCCTTGTGTTACATTAGCTACTACACTCAGTGTACTCACTAGGTAGCCTTGTACTACATTAGCTACTACACACAGTGTACTCACTAGGTAGCCTTGTGTTACATTAGCTACTACACTCAGTGTACTCACTAGGTAGCCTTGTACTACATTAGCTACTACACACAGTGTACTCACTAGGTAGCCTTGTGTTACATTAGCTACTACACTCAGTGTACTCACTAGGTAGCCTTGTGCTACATTAGCTACTACACACAGTGTACTCACTAGGTAGCCTTGTGTTACATTAGCTACTACACTCAGTGTACTCACTAGGTAGCCTTGTACTACATTAGCTACTACACACAGTGTACTCACTAGGTAGCCTTGTACTACATTAGCTACTACACTCAGTGTGCTCACTAGGTAGCCTTGTGTTACATTAGCTACTACACTCAGTGTACTCACTAGGTAGCCTTGTGTTACATTAGCTACTACACTCAGTGTACTCACTAGGTAGCCTTGTGCTACATTAGCTACTACACACAGTGTACTCACTAGGTAGCCTTGTGTTACATTAGCTACTACACACAGTGTACTCACTAGGTAGCCTTGTGCTACATTAGCTACTACACACAGTGTACTCACTAGGTAGCCTTGTGTTACATTAGCTACTACACACAGTGTGCTCACTAGGTAGCCTTGTGTTACATTAGCTACTACACACAGTGTACTCACTAGGTAGCCTTGTGTTACATTAGCTACTACACACAGTGTGCTCACTAGGTAGCCTTGTACTACATTAGCTACTACACACAGTGTACTCACTAGGTAGCCTTGTACTACATTAGCTACTACACACAGTGTACTCACTAGGTAGCCTTGTGTTACATTAGCTACTACACACAGTGTGCTCACTAGGTAGCCTTGTGTTACATTAGCTACTACACACAGTGTGCTCACTAGGTAGCCTTGTGTTACATTAGCTACTACACACAGTGTACTCACTAGGTAGCCTTGTGTTACATTAGCTACTACACACAGTGTACTCACTAGGTAGCCTTGTACTACATTAGCTACTACACACAGTGTACTCACTAGGTAGCCTTGTGTTACATTAGCTACTACACTCAGTGTACTCACTAGGTAGCCTTGTGTTACATTAGCTACTACACACAGTGTACTCACTAGGTAGCCTTGTGTTACATTAGCTACTACACACACTGTACTCACTAGGTAGCCTTGTACTACATTAGCTACTACACACAGTGTACTCACTAGGTAGCCTTGTACTACATTAGCTACTACACACAGTGTGCTCACTAGGTAGCCTTGTGTTACATTAGCTACTACACACAGTGTGCTCACTAGGTAGCCTTGTGTTACATTAGCTACTACACACAGTGTACTCACTAGGTAGCCTTGTACTACATTAGCTACTACACAGAGTGTACTCACTAGGTAGCCTTGTACTACATTAGCTACTACACACAGTGTGCTCACTAGGTAGCCTTGTGTTACATTAGCTACTACACACAGTGTGCTCACTAGGTAGCCTTGTGTTACATTAGCTACTACACACAGTGTACTCACTAGGTAGCCTTGTACTACATTAGCTACTACACACAGTGTACTCACTAGGTAGCCTTGTGTTACATTAGCTACTACACACAGTGTACTCACTAGGTAGCCTTGTGTTACATTAGCTACTACACTCAGTGTACTCACTAGGTAGCCTTGTACTACATTAGCTACTACACACAGTGTACTCACTAGGTAGCCTTGTGTTACATTAGCTACTACACACAGTGTACTCACTAGGTAGCCTTGTACTACATTAGCTACTACACACAGTGTACTCACTAGGTAGCCTTGTGTTACATTAGCTACTACACTCAGTGTACTCACTAGGTAGCCTTGTGTTACATTAGCTACTACACACAGTGTACTCACTAGGTAGCCTTGTACTACATTAGCTACTACACGCAGTGTACTCACTAGGTAGCCTTGTGTTACATTAGCTACTACACACAGTGTACTCACTAGGTAGCCTTGTGTTACATTAGCTACTACACGCAGTGTACTCACTAGGTAGCCTTGTGTTACATTAGCTACTACACACAGTGTACTCACTAGGTAGCCTTGTACTACATTAGCTACTACACTCAGTGTACTCACTAGGTAGCCTTGTGTTACATTAGCTACTACACACAGTGTACTCACTAGGTAGCCTTGTACTACATTAGCTACTACACACAGTGTACTCACTAGGTAGCCTTGTGTTACAATAGCTACTACACTCAGTGTACTCACTAGGTAGCCTTGTACTACATTAGCTACTACACACAGTGTACTCACTAGGTAGCCTTGTGCTACATTAGCTACTACACACAGTGTACTCACTAGGTAGCCTTGTGTTACATTAGCTACTACACACAGTGTACTCACTAGGTAGCCTTGTACTACATTAGCTACTACACACAGTGTACTCACTAGGTAGCCTTGTACTACATTAGCTACTACTCACAGTGTGCTCACTAGGTAGCCTTGTGTTACATTAGCTACTACACACAGTGTACTCACTAGGTAGCCTTGTGTTACATTAGCTACTACACTCAGTGTACTCACTAGGTAGCCTTGTGTTACATTAGCTACTACACACAGTGTACTCACTAGGTAGCCTTGTGCTACATTAGCTACTACACACAGTGTACTCACTAGGTAGCCTTGTGTTACATTAGCTACTACACACAGTGTACTCACTAGGTAGCCTTGTGTTACATTAGCTACTACACACAGTGTACTCACTAGGTAGCCTTGTGTTACATTAGCTACTACACACAGTGTACTCACTAGGTAGCCTTGTGTTACATTAGCTACTACACACAGTGTACTCACTAGGTAGCCTTGTGTTACATTAGCTACTACACACAGTGTACTCACTAGGTAGCCTTGTGTTACATTAGCTACTACACACAGTGTACTCACTAGGTAGCCTTGTACTACATTAGCTACTACACGCAGTGTACTCACTAGGTAGCCTTGTGTTACATTAGCTACTACACACAGTGTACTCACTAGGTAGCCTTGTACTACATTAGCTACTACACACAGTGTACTCACTAGGTAGCCTTGTGTTACATTAGCTACTACACACAGTGTACTCACTAGGTAGCCTTGTGTTACATTAGCTACTACACACAGTGTACTCAGTAGGTAGCCTTGTACTACATTAGCTACTACACACAGTGTACTCACTAGGTAGCCTTGTGTTACATTAGCTACTACACACAGTGTACTCACTAGGTAGCCTTGTGTTACATTAGCTACTACACACAGTGTACTCACTAGGTAGCCTTGTACTACATTAGCTACTACACACAGTGTACTCACTAGGTAGCCTTGTGTTACATTAGCTACTACACACAGTGTACTCACTAGGTAGCCTTGTGTTACATTAGCTACTACACACAGTGTACTCACTAGGTAGCCTTGTGTTACATTAGCTACTACACTCAGTGTACTCACTAGGTAGCCTTGTGTTACATTAGCTACTACACACAGTGTACTCACTAGGTAGCCTTGTGTTACATTAGCTACTACACACAGTGTACTCACTAGGTAGCCTTGTGTTACATTAGCTACTACACTCAGTGTACTCACTAGGTAGCCTTGTGTTACATTAGCTACTACACACAGTGTACTCACTAGGTAGCCTTGTGTTACATTAGCTACTACACACAGTGTACTCACTAGGTAGCCTTGTGTTACATTAGCTACTACACTCAGTGTACTCACTAGGTAGCCTTGTGTTACATTAGCTACTACACACAGTGTACTCACTAGGTAGCCTTGTGTTACATTAGCTACTACACACAGTGTACTCACTAGGTAGCCTTGTGTTACATTAGCTACTACACACAGTGTACTCACTAGGTAGCCTTGTGTTACATTAGCTACTACACTCAGTGTACTCACTAGGTAGCCTTGTGTTACATTAGCTACTACACACAGTGTACTCACTAGGTAGCCTTGTGTTACATTAGCTACTACACTCAGTGTACTCACTAGGTAGCCTTGTGTTACATTAGCTACTACACTCAGTGTACTCACTAGGTAGCCTTGTACTACATTAGCTACTACACACAGTGTACTCACTAGGTAGCCTTGTGCTACATTAGCTACTACACACAGTGTACTCACTAGGTAGCCTTGTGTTACATTAGCTACTACACACAGTGTACTCACTAGGTAGCCTTGTGTTACATTAGCTACTACACACAGTGTACTCACTAGGTAGCCTTGTGTTACATTAGCTACTACACACAGTGTGCTCACTAGGTAGCCTTGTGTTACATTAGCTACTACACACAGTGTACTCACTAGGTAGCCTTGTACTACATTAGCTACTACACACAGTGTACTCACTAGGTAGCCTTGTGTTACATTAGCTACTACACACAGTGTACTCACTAGGTAGCCTTGTACTACATTAGCTACTACACTCAGTGTACTCACTAGGTAGCCTTGTGTTACATTAGCTACTACACTCAGTGTACTCACTAGGTAGCCTTGTACTACATTAGCTACTACACTCAGTGTACTCACTAGGTAGCCTTGTACTACATTAGCTACTACACACAGTGTACTCACTAGGTAGCCTTGTGCTACATTAGCTACTACACACAGTGTACTCACTAGGTAGCCTTGTACTACATTAGCTACTACACTCAGTGTACTCACTAGGTAGCCTTGTGTTACATTAGCTACTACACTCAGTGTACTCACTAGGTAGCCTTGTACTACATTAGCTACTACACACAGTGTACTCACTAGGTAGCCTTGTACTACATTAGCTACTACACACAGTGTACTCACTAGGTAGCCTTGTGCTACATTAGCTACTACACTCAGTGTACTCACTAGGTAGCCTTGTACTACATTAGCTACTACACACAGTGTACTCACTAGGTAGCCTTGTGCTACATTAGCTACTACACACAGTGTACTCACTAGGTAGCCTTGTGTTACATTAGCTACTACACACAGTGTGCTCACTAGGTAGCCTTGTGTTACATTAGCTACTACACACAGTGTACTCACTAGGTAGCCTTGTGTTACATTAGCTACTACACTCAGTGTACTCACTAGGTAGCCTTGTGCTACATTAGCTACTACACACAGTGTGCTCACTAGGTAGCCTTGTGCTACATTAGCTACTACACACAGTGTGCTCACTAGGTAGCCTTGTGCTACATTAGCTACTACACACAGTGTACTCACTAGGTAGCCTTGTGTTACATTAGCTACTACACACAGTGTACTCACTAGGTAGCCTTGTGTTACATTAGCTACTACACACAGTGTACTCACTAGGTAGCCTTGTGTTACATTAGCTACTACACACAGTGTGCTCACTAGGTAGCCTTGTGTTACATTAGCTACTACACTCAGTGTACTCACTAGGTAGCCTTGTGTTACATTAGCTACTACACACAGTGTACTCACTAGGTAGCCTTGTGTTACATTAGCTACTACACACAGTGTACTCACTAGGTAGCCTTGTACTACATTAGCTACTACTCACAGTGTGCTCACTAGGTAGCCTTGTGTTACATTAGCTACTACACACAGAGTACTCACTAGGTAGCCTTGTGTTACATTAGCTACTACACACAGTGTGCTCACTAGGTAGCCTTGTGTTACATTAGCTACTACACACAGTGTACTCACTAGGTAGCCTTGTGTTACATTAGCTACTACACACAGTGTACTCACTAGGTAGCCTTGTGTTACATTAGCTACTACACACAGTGTACTCACTAGGTAGCCTTGTGTTACATTAGCTACTACACACAGTGTACTCACTAGGTAGCCTTGTACTACATTAGCTACTACACACAGTGTACTCACTAGGTAGCCTTGTGCTACATTAGCTACTACACACAGTGTACTCACTAGGTAGCCTTGTGTTACATTAGCTACTACACACAGTGTACTCACTAGGTAGCCTTGTACTACATTAGCTACTACACACAGTGTACTCACTAGGTAGCCTTGTACTACATTAGCTACTACACGCAGTGTACTCACTAGGTAGCCTTGTGTTACATTAGCTACTACACACAGTGTACTCACTAGGTAGCCTTGTACTACATTAGCTACTACACACAGTGTACTCACTAGGTAGCCTTGTGCTGCATTAGCTACTACACTCAGTGTGCTCACTAGGTAGCCTTGTGTTACATTAGCTACTACACACAGTGTACTCACTAGGTAGCCTTGTGTTACATTAGCTACTACACACAGTGTGCTCACTAGGTAGCCTTGTGTTACATTAGCTACTACACACAGTGTACTCACTAGGTAGCCTTGTGCTACATTAGCTACTACACACAGTGTACTCACTAGGTAGCCTTGTGTTACATTAGCTACTACACACAGTGTACTCACTAGGTAGCCTTGTACTACATTAGCTACTACACTCAGTGTACTCACTAGGTAGCCTTGTGTTACATTAGCTACTACACACAGTGTACTCACTAGGTAGCCTTGTGCTACATTAGCTACTACACACAGTGTACTCACTAGGTAGCCTTGTACTACATTAGCTACTACACACAGTGTACTCACTAGGTAGCCTTGTACTACATTAGCTACTACACTCAGTGTACTCACTAGGTAGCCTTGTGTTACATTAGCTACTACACACAGTGTACTCACTAGGTAGCCTTGTGCTACATTAGCTACTACACACAGTGTACTCACTAGGTAGCCTTGTGCTACATTAGCTACTACACTCAGTGTACTCACTAGGTAGCCTTGTGCTACATTAGCTACTACACACAGTGTACTCACTAGGTAGCCTTGTACTACATTAGCTACTACACTCAGTGTACTCACTAGGTAGCCTTGTGCTACATTAGCTACTACACTCAGTGTACTCACTAGGTAGCCTTGTGCTACATTAGCTACTACACTCAGTGTACTCACTAGGTAGCCTTGTGCTACATTAGCTACTACACACAGTGTACTCACTAGGTAGCCTTGTGTTACATTAGCTACTACACACAGTGTACTCACTAGGTAGCCTTGTACTACATTAGCTACTACACACAGTGTACTCACTAGGTAGCCTTGTGTTACATTAGCTACTACACACAGTGTACTCACTAGGTAGCCTTGTGCTACATTAGCTACTACACTCAGTGTACTCACTAGGTAGCCTTGTGCTACATTAGCTACTACACACAGTGTACTCACTAGGTAGCCTTGTGCTACATTAGCTACTACACTCAGTGTACTCACTAGGTAGCCTTGTGCTACATTAGCTACTACACACAGTGTACTCACTAGGTAGCCTTGTACTACATTAGCTACTACACACAGTGTACTCACTAGGTAGCCTTGTGCTACATTAGCTACTACACACAGTGTACTCACTAGGTAGCCTTGTGTTACATTAGCTACTACACACAGTGTACTCACTAGGTAGCCTTGTGTTACATTAGCTACTACACACAGTGTACTCACTAGGTAGCCTTGTGTTACATTAGCTACTACACACAGTGTACTCACTAGGTAGCCTTGTGTTACATTAGCTACTACACTCAGTGTACTCACTAGGTAGCCTTGTGTTACATTAGCTACTACACACAGTGTACTCACTAGGTAGCCTTGTGTTACATTAGCTACTACACACAGTGTACTCACTAGGTAGCCTTGTGTTACATTAGCTACTACACACAGTGTGCTCACTAGGTAGCCTTGTGTTACATTAGCTACTACACACAGTGTACTCACTAGGTAGCCTTGTGTTACATTAGCTACTACACACAGTGTACTCACTAGGTAGCCTTGTGTTACATTAGCTACTACACACAGTGTACTCACTAGGTAGCCTTGTGTTACATTAGCTACTACACACAGTGTACTCACTAGGTAGCCTTGTGTTACATTAGCTACTACACTCAGTGTACTCACTAGGTAGCCTTGTGTTACATTAGCTACTACACACAGTGTACTCACTAGGTAGCCTTGTGTTACATTAGCTACTACACACAGTGTACTCACTAGGTAGCCTTGTGTTACATTAGCTACTACACTCAGTGTACTCACTAGGTAGCCTTGTGTTACATTAGCTACTACACACAGTGTACTCACTAGGTAGCCTTGTGTTACATTAGCTACTACACACAGTGTACTCACTAGGTAGCCTTGTGTTACATTAGCTACTACACACAGTGTACTCACTAGGTAGCCTTGTGTTACATTAGCTACTACACACAGTGTACTCACTAGGTAGCCTTGTGTTACATTAGCTACTACACTCAGTGTACTCACTAGGTAGCCTTGTGTTACATTAGCTACTACACTCAGTGTACTCACTAGGTAGCCATGTGTTACATTAGCTACTACACTCAGTGTACTCACTAGGTAGCCTTGTGTTACATTAGCTACTACACTCAGTGTACTCACTAGGTAGCCTTGTACTACATTAGCTACTACACTCAGTGTACTCACTAGGTAGCCTTGTGTTACATTAGCTACTACACACAGTGTACTCACTAGGTAGCCTTGTGTTACATTAGCTACTACACTCAGTGTACTCACTAGGTAGCCTTGTACTACATTAGCTACTACACACAGTGTACTCACTAGGTAGCCTTGTGCTACATTAGCTACTACACACAGTGTACTCACTAGGTAGTCTTGTGTTACATTAGCTACTACACACAGTGTACTCACTAGGTAGCCTTGTGTTACATTAGCTACTACACACAGTGTACTCACTAGGTAGCCTTGTGTTACATTAGCTACTACACACAGTGTACTCACTAGGTAGCCTTGTGTTACATTAGCTACTACACACAGTGTACTCACTAGGTAGCCTTGTACTACATTAGCTACTACACTCAGTGTACTCACTAGGTAGCCTTGTGTTACATTAGCTACTACACACAGTGTACTCACTAGGTAGCCTTGTGTTACATTAGCTACTACACACAGTGTACTCACTAGGTAGCCTTGTGTTACATTAGCTACTACACACAGTGTACTCACTAGGTAGCCTTGTGTTACTTTAGCTACTACACACAGTGTACTCACTAGGTAGCCTTGTGTTACATTAGCTACTACACACAGTGTACTCACTAGGTAGCCTTGTGTTACATTAGCTACTACACACAGTGTACTCACTAGGTAGCCTTGTGTTACATTAGCTACTACACACAGTGTACTCACTAGGTAGCCTTGTGCTACATTAGCTACTACACACAGTGTACTCACTAGGTAGCCTTGTGTTACATTAGCTACTACACACAGTGTACTCACTAGGTAGCCTTGTGCTACATTAGCTACTACACACAGTGTACTCACTAGGTAGCCTTGTGCTACATTAGCTACTACACTCAGTGTACTCACTAGGTAGCCTTGTACTACATTAGCTACTACACTCAGTGTACTCACTAGGTAGCCTTGTACTACATTAGCTACTACACACAGTGTACTCACTAGGTAGCCTTGTACTACATTAGCTACTACACACAGTGTACTCACTAGGTAGCCTTGTGTTACATTAGCTACTACACACAGTGTACTCACTAGGTAGCCTTGTGTTACATTAGCTACTACACACAGTGTACTCACTAGGTAGCCTTGTGTTACATTAGCTACTACACACAGTGTACTCACTAGGTAGCCTTGTACTACATTAGCTACTACACGCAGTGTACTCACTAGGTAGCCTTGTGTTACATTAGCTACTACACACAGTGTACTCACTAGGTAGCCTTGTACTACATTAGCTACTACACACAGTGTACTCACTAGGTAGCCTTGTGTTACATTAGCTACTACACACAGTGTACTCACTAGGTAGCCTTGTACTACATTAGCTACTACACACAGTGTACTCACTAGGTAGCCTTGTGCTACATTAGCTACTACACACAGTGTACTCACTAGGTAGCCTTGTGTTACATTAGCTACTACACACAGTGTACTCACTAGGTAGCCTTGTGTTACATTAGCTACTACACACAGTGTACTCACTAGGTAGCCTTGTGTTACATTAGCTACTACACACAGTGTACTCACTAGGTAGCCTTGTGTTACATTAGCTACTATACTCAGTGTACTCACTAGGTAGCCTTGTGTTACATTAGCTACTACACACAGTGTACTCACTAGGTAGCCTTGTGTTACATTAGCTACTACACACAGTGTACTCACTAGGTAGCCTTGTGTTACATTAGCTACTACACTCAGTGTACTCACTAGGTAGCCTTGTGTTACATTAGCTACTACACACAGTGTACTCACTAGGTAGCCTTGTGTTACATTAGCTACTACACACAGTGTACTCACTAGGTAGCCTTGTGTTACATTAGCTACTACACTCAGTGTACTCACTAGGTAGCCTTGTGTTACATTAGCTACTACACACAGTGTACTCACTAGGTAGCCTTGTGTTACATTAGCTACTACACACAGTGTACTCACTAGGTAGCCTTGTGTTACATTAGCTACTACACACAGTGTACTCACTAGGTAGCCTTGTGTTACATTAGCTACTACACACAGTGTACTCACTAGGTAGCCTTGTGTTACATTAGCTACTACACTCAGTGTACTCACTAGGTAGCCTTGTGTTACATTAGCTACTACACTCAGTGTACTCACTAGGTAGCCATGTGTTACATTAGCTACTACACTCAGTGTACTCACTAGGTAGCCTTGTGTTACATTAGCTACTACACTCAGTGTACTCACTAGGTAGCCTTGTGCTACATTAGCTACTACACACAGTGTACTCACTAGGTAGCCTTGTGCTACATTAGCTACTACACTCAGTGTACTCACTAGGTAGCCTTGTGTTACATTAGCTACTACACTCAGTGTACTCACTAGGTAGCCTTGTACTACATTAGCTACTACACACAGTGTACTCACTAGGTAGCCTTGTGTTACATTAGCTACTACACACAGTGTACTCACTAGGTAGCCTTGTACTACATTAGCTACTACACTCAGTGTACTCACTAGGTAGCCTTGTGTTACATTAGCTACTACACACAGTGTACTCACTAGGTAGCCTTGTGTTACATTAGCTACTACACACAGTGTACTCACTAGGTAGCCTTGTGTTACATTAGCTACTACACACACTGTACTCACTAGGTAGCCTTGTGTTACATTAGCTACTACACACAGTGTACTCACTAGGTAGCCTTGTACTACATTAGCTACTACACACAGTGTACTCACTAGGTAGCCTTGTGCTACATTAGCTACTACACACAGTGTGCTCACTAGGTAGCCTTGTACTACATTAACTACTACACACAGTGTACTCACTAGGTAGCCTTGTGTTACATTAGCTACTACACTCAGTGTACTCACTAGGTAGCCTTGTGTTACATTAGCTACTACACACAGTGTGCTCACTAGGTAGCCTTGTACTACATTAGCTACTACACACAGTGTACTCACTAGGTAGCCTTGTGTTACATTAGCTACTACACTCAGTGTACTCACTAGGTAGCCTTGTGTTACATTAGCTACTACACTCAGTGTACTCACTAGGTAGCCTTGTACTACATTAGCTACTACACACAGTGTACTCACTAGGTAGCCTTGTGTTACATTAGCTACTACACTCAGTGTACTCACTAGGTAGCCTTGTACTACATTAGCTACTACACTCAGTGTACTCACTAGGTAGCCTTGTGTTACATTAGCTACTACACTCAGTGTACTCACTAGGTAGCCTTGTACTACATTAGCTACTACACTCAGTGTACTCACTAGGTAGCCTTGTGTTACATTAGCTACTACACTCAGTGTACTCACTAGGTAGCCTTGTACTACATTAGCTACTACACTCAGTGTACTCACTAGGTAGCCTTGTACTACATTAGCTACTACACTCAGTGTACTCACTAGGTAGCCTTGTGTTACATTAGCTACTACACTCAGTGTACTCACTAGGTAGCCTTGTGTTACATTAGCTACTACACTCAGTGTACTCACTAGGTAGCCTTGTGTTACATTAGCTACTACACTCAGTGTACTCACTAGGTAGCCTTGTGTTACATTAGCTACTACACACAGTGTACTCACTAGGTAGCCTTGTGTTACATTAGCTACTACACACAGTGTACTCACTAGGTAGCCTTGTGTTACATTAGCTACTACACACAGTGTGCTCACTAGGTAGCCTTGTGTTACATTAGCTACTACACTCAGTGTACTCACTAGGTAGCCTTGTGTTACATTAGCTACTACACACAGTGTGCTCACTAGGTAGCCTTGTGTTACATTAGCTACTACACACAGTGTACTCACTAGGTAACCTTGTGTTACATTAGCTACTACACACAGTGTACTCACTAGGTAGCCTTGTACTACATTAGCTACTACACACAGTGTACTCACTAGGTAGCCTTGTGTTACATTAGCTACTACACTCAGTGTACTCACTAGGTAGCCTTGTGTTACATTAGCTACTACACTCAGTGTACTCACTAGGTAGCCTTGTGTTACATTAGCTACTACACTCAGTGTACTCACTAGGTAGCCTTGTACTACATTAGCTACTACACACAGTGTACTCACTAGGTAGCCTTGTACTACATTAGCTACTACACACAGTGTACTCACTAGGTAGCCTTGTACTACATTAGCTACTACACTCAGTGTACTCACTAGGTAGCCTTGTACTACATTAGCTACTACACACAGTGTACTCACTAGGTAGCCTTGTACTACATTAGCTACTACACACAGTGTACTCACTAGGTAGCCTTGTGTTACATTAGCTACTACACACAGTGTACTCACTAGGTAGCCTTGTGTTACATTAGCTACTACACACAGTGTACTCACTAGGTAGCCTTGTGTTACATTAGCTACTACACACAGTGTACTCACTAGGTAGCCTTGTACTACATTAGCTACTACACACAGTGTACTCACTAGGTAGCCTTGTACTACATTAGCTACTACACACAGTGTACTCACTAGGTAGCCTTGTACTACTTTAGCTACTACACTCAGTGTACTCACTAGGTAGCCTTGTACTACATTAGCTACTACACACAGTGTACTCACTAGGTAGCCTTGTGTTACATTAGCTACTACACACAGTGTACTCACTAGGTAGCCTTGTGTTACATTAGCTACTACACACAGTGTACTCACTAGGTAGCCTTGTGTTACATTAGCTACTACACACAGTGTACTCACTAGGTAGCCTTGTGTTACATTAGCTACTACACACAGTGTACTCACTAGGTAGCCTTGTGTTACATTAGCTACTACACACACTGTACTCACTAGGTAGCCTTGTGTTACATTAGCTACTACACACACCGTGCTCACTAGGTAGCCTTGTACTACATTAGCTACTACACTCAGTGTACTCACTAGGTAGCCTTGTGTTACATTAGCTACTACACACAGTGTACTCACTAGGTAGCCTTGTGTTACATTAGCTACTACACACAGTGTACTCACTAGGTAGCCTTGTGTTACATTAGCTACTACACACAGTGTGCTCACTAGGTAGCCTTGTGCTACATTAGCTACTACACTCAGTGTGCTCACTAGGTAGCCTTGTGTTACATTAGCTACTACACACAGTGTACTCACTAGGTAGCCTTGTGTTACATTAGCTACTACACTCAGTGTACTCACTAGGTAGCCTTGTGTTACATTAGCTACTACACACAGTGTGCTCACTAGGTAGCCTTGTGTTACATTAGCTACTACACACAGTGTACTCACTAGGTAGCCTTGTGTTACATTAGCTACTACACACAGTGTACTCACTAGGTAGCCTTGTGTTACATTAGCTACTACACACAGTGTACTCACTAGGTAGCCTTGTGCTACATTAGCTACTACACACAGTGTACTCACTAGGTAGCCTTGTGTTACATTAGCTACTACACACAGTGTACTCACTAGGTAGCCTTGTGTTACATTAGCTACTACACACAGTGTACTCACTAGGTAGCCTTGTGTTACATTAGCTACTACACTCAGTGTACTCACTAGGTAGCCTTGTACTACATTAGCTACTACACTCAGTGTACTCACTAGGTAGCCTTGTACTACATTAGCTACTACACACAGTGTGCTCACTAGGTAGCCTTGTGTTACATTAGCTACTACACTCAGTGTACTCACTAGGTAGCCTTGTACTACATTAGCTACTACACTCAGTGTACTCACTAGGTAGCCTTGTACTACATTAGCTACTACACACAGTGTACTCACTAGGTAGCCTTGTGTTACATTAGCTACTACACTCAGTGTACTCACTAGGTAGCCTTGTACTACATTAGCTACTACACACAGTGTACTCACTAGGTAGCCTTGTGCTACATTAGCTACTACACACAGTGTACTCACTAGGTAGCCTTGTACTACATTAGCTACTACACACAGTGTACTCACTAGGTAGCCTTGTGTTACATTAGCTACTACACACAGTGTACTCACTAGGTAGCCTTGTGTTACATTAGCTACTACACACAGTGTACTCACTAGGTAGCCTTGTGTTACATTAGCTACTACACACAGTGTGCTCACTAGGTAGCCTTGTTCTACATTAGCTACTACACTCAGTGTGCTCACTAGGTAGCCTTGTGTTACATTAGCTACTACACACAGTGTACTCACTAGGTAGCCTTGTGTTACATTAGCTACTACACACAGTGTACTCACTAGGTAGCCTTGTGTTACATTAGCTACTACACACAGTGTACTCACTAGGTAGCCTTGTACTACATTAGCTACTACACACAGTGTACTCACTAGGTAGCCTTGTACTACATTAGCTACTACACACAGTGTACTCACTAGGTAGCCTTGTACTACATTAGCTACTACACTCAGTGTACTCACTAGGTAGCCTTGTACTACATTAGCTACTACACACAGTGTACTCACTAGGTAGCCTTGTGTTACATTAGCTACTACACACAGTGTACTCACTAGGTAGCCTTGTGTTACATTAGCTACTACACACAGTGTACTCACTAGGTAGCCTTGTGTTACATTAGCTACTACACACAGTGTACTCACTAGGTAGCCTTGTGTTACATTAGCTACTACACACACTGTACTCACTAGGTAGCCTTGTGTTACATTAGCTACTACACACACCGTGCTCACTAGGTAGCCTTGTACTACATTAGCTACTACACTCAGTGTACTCACTAGGTAGCCTTGTGTTACATTAGCTACTACACACAGTGTACTCACTAGGTAGCCTTGTGTTACATTAGCTACTACACACAGTGTACTCACTAGGTAGCCTTGTGTTACATTAGCTACTACACACAGTGTGCTCACTAGGTAGCCTTGTGCTACATTAGCTACTACACTCAGTGTGCTCACTAGGTAGCCTTGTGTTACATTAGCTACTACACACAGTGTACTCACTAGGTAGCCTTGTGTTACATTAGCTACTACACTCAGTGTACTCACTAGGTAGCCTTGTGTTACATTAGCTACTACACACAGTGTGCTCACTAGGTAGCCTTGTGTTACATTAGCTACTACACACAGTGTACTCACTAGGTAGCCTTGTGTTACATTAGCTACTACACACAGTGTACTCACTAGGTAGCCTTGTGTTACATTAGCTACTACACACAGTGTACTCACTAGGTAGCCTTGTGCTACATTAGCTACTACACACAGTGTACTCACTAGGTAGCCTTGTGTTACATTAGCTACTACACACAGTGTACTCACTAGGTAGCCTTGTGTTACATTAGCTACTACACACAGTGTACTCACTAGGTAGCCTTGTGTTACATTAGCTACTACACTCAGTGTACTCACTAGGTAGCCTTGTACTACATTAGCTACTACACTCAGTGTACTCACTAGGTAGCCTTGTACTACATTAGCTACTACAGACAGTGTGCTCACTAGGTAGCCTTGTGTTACATTAGCTACTACACTCAGTGTACTCACTAGGTAGCCTTGTACTACATTAGCTACTACACTCAGTGTACTCACTAGGTAGCCTTGTACTACATTAGCTACTACACACAGTGTACTCACTAGGTAGCCTTGTGTTACATTAGCTACTACACTCAGTGTACTCACTAGGTAGCCTTGTACTACATTAGCTACTACACACAGTGTACTCACTAGGTAGCCTTGTGCTACATTAGCTACTACACACAGTGTACTCACTAGGTAGCCTTGTGTTACATTAGCTACTACACACAGTGTACTCACTAGGTAGCCTTGTACTACATTAGCTACTACACACAGTGTACTCACTAGGTAGCCTTGTGTTACATTAGCTACTACACACAGTGTACTCACTAGGTAGCCTTGTGTTACATTAGCTACTACACACAGTGTACTCACTAGGTAGCCTTGTACTACATTAGCTACTACACACAGTGTACTCACTAGGTAGCCTTGTACTACATTAGCTACTACACACAGTGTACTCACTAGGTAGCCTTGTGTTACATTAGCTACTACACACAGTGTACTCACTAGGTAGCCTTGTGTTACATTAGCTACTACACACAGTGTACTCACTAGGTAGCCTTGTACTACATTAGCTACTACACACAGTGTACTCACTAGGTAGCCTTGTACTACATTAGCTACTACACACAGTGTACTCACTAGGTAGCCTTGTGTTACATTAGCTACTACACACAGTGTACTCACTAGGTAGCCTTGTGTTACATTAGCTACTACACACAGTGTACTCACTAGGTAGCCTTGTGTTACATTAGCTACTACACACAGTGTACTCACTAGGTAGCCTTGTGTTACATTAGCTACTACACACAGTGTACTCACTAGGTAGCCTTGTGCTACATTAGCTACTACACTCAGTGTACTCACTAGGTAGCCTTGTGTTACATTAGCTACTACACACAGTGTACTCACTAGGTAGCCTTGTGCTACATTAGCTACTACACACAGTGTACTCACTAGGTAGCCTTGTACTACATTAGCTACTACACACAGTGTACTCACTAGGTAGCCTTGTGTTACATTAGCTACTACACACAGTGTACTCACTAGGTAGCCTTGTACTACATTAGCTACTACACTCAGTGTACTCACTAGGTAGCCTTGTGCTACATTAGCTACTACACACAGTGTGCTCACTAGGTAGCGTTGTACTACATTAGCTACTACACACAGTGTACTCACTAGGTAGCCTTGTGTTACATTAGCTACTACACACAGTGTACTCACTAGGTAGCCTTGTGTTACATTAGCTACTACACACAGTGTACTCACTAGGTAGCCTTGTACTACATTAGCTACTACACACAGTGTACTCACTAGGTAGCCTTGTACTACATTAGCTACTACACGCAGTGTACTCACTAGGTAGCCTTGTGTTACATTAGCTACTACACACAGTGTACTCACTAGGTAGCCTTGTACTACATTAGCTACTACACACAGTGTACTCACTAGGTAGCCTTGTGTTACATTAGCTACTACACACAGTGTACTCACTAGGTAGCCTTGTGTTACATTAGCTACTACACACAGTGTACTCAGTAGGTAGCCTTGTACTACATTAGCTACTACACACAGTGTACTCACTAGGTAGCCTTGTGTTACATTAGCTACTACACACAGTGTACTCACTAGGTAGCCTTGTGTTACATTAGCTACTACACACAGTGTACTCACTAGGTAGCCTTGTACTACATTAGCTACTACACACAGTGTACTCACTAGGTAGCCTTGTGTTACATTAGCTACTACACACAGTGTACTCACTAGGTAGCCTTGTGTTACATTAGCTACTACACACAGTGTACTCACTAGGTAGCCTTGTGTTACATTAGCTACTACACTCAGTGTACTCACTAGGTAGCCTTGTGTTACATTAGCTACTACACACAGTGTACTCACTAGGTAGCCTTGTGTTACATTAGCTACTACACACAGTGTACTCACTAGGTAGCCTTGTGTTACATTAGCTACTACACTCAGTGTACTCACTAGGTAGCCTTGTGTTACATTAGCTACTACACACAGTGTACTCACTAGGTAGCCTTGTGTTACATTAGCTACTACACACAGTGTACTCACTAGGTAGCCTTGTGTTACATTAGCTACTACACTCAGTGTACTCACTAGGTAGCCTTGTGTTACATTAGCTACTACACACAGTGTACTCACTAGGTAGCCTTGTGTTACATTAGCTACTACACACAGTGTACTCACTAGGTAGCCTTGTGTTACATTAGCTACTACACACAGTGTACTCACTAGGTAGCCTTGTGTTACATTAGCTACTACACTCAGTGTACTCACTAGGTAGCCTTGTGTTACATTAGCTACTACACACAGTGTACTCACTAGGTAGCCTTGTGTTACATTAGCTACTACACTCAGTGTACTCACTAGGTAGCCTTGTGTTACATTAGCTACTACACTCAGTGTACTCACTAGGTAGCCTTGTACTACATTAGCTACTACACACAGTGTACTCACTAGGTAGCCTTGTGCTACATTAGCTACTACACACAGTGTACTCACTAGGTAGCCTTGTGTTACATTAGCTACTACACACAGTGTACTCACTAGGTAGCCTTGTGTTACATTAGCTACTACACACAGTGTACTCACTAGGTAGCCTTGTGTTACATTAGCTACTACACACAGTGTGCTCACTAGGTAGCCTTGTGTTACATTAGCTACTACACACAGTGTACTCACTAGGTAGCCTTGTACTACATTAGCTACTACACACAGTGTACTCACTAGGTAGCCTTGTGTTACATTAGCTACTACACACAGTGTACTCACTAGGTAGCCTTGTACTACATTAGCTACTACACTCAGTGTACTCACTAGGTAGCCTTGTGTTACATTAGCTACTACACTCAGTGTACTCACTAGGTAGCCTTGTACTACATTAGCTACTACACTCAGTGTACTCACTAGGTAGCCTTGTACTACATTAGCTACTACACACAGTGTACTCACTAGGTAGCCTTGTGCTACATTAGCTACTACACACAGTGTACTCACTAGGTAGCCTTGTACTACATTAGCTACTACACTCAGTGTACTCACTAGGTAGCCTTGTGTTACATTAGCTACTACACTCAGTGTACTCACTAGGTAGCCTTGTACTACATTAGCTACTACACACAGTGTACTCACTAGGTAGCCTTGTACTACATTAGCTACTACACACAGTGTACTCACTAGGTAGCCTTGTGCTACATTAGCTACTACACTCAGTGTACTCACTAGGTAGCCTTGTACTACATTAGCTACTACACACAGTGTACTCACTAGGTAGCCTTGTGCTACATTAGCTACTACACACAGTGTACTCACTAGGTAGCCTTGTGTTACATTAGCTACTACACACAGTGTGCTCACTAGGTAGCCTTGTGTTACATTAGCTACTACACACAGTGTACTCACTAGGTAGCCTTGTGTTACATTAGCTACTACACTCAGTGTACTCACTAGGTAGCCTTGTGCTACATTAGCTACTACACACAGTGTGCTCACTAGGTAGCCTTGTGCTACATTAGCTACTACACACAGTGTGCTCACTAGGTAGCCTTGTGCTACATTAGCTACTACACACAGTGTACTCACTAGGTAGCCTTGTGTTACATTAGCTACTACACACAGTGTACTCACTAGGTAGCCTTGTGTTACATTAGCTACTACACACAGTGTACTCACTAGGTAGCCTTGTGTTACATTAGCTACTACACACAGTGTGCTCACTAGGTAGCCTTGTGTTACATTAGCTACTACACTCAGTGTACTCACTAGGTAGCCTTGTGTTACATTAGCTACTACACACAGTGTACTCACTAGGTAGCCTTGTGTTACATTAGCTACTACACACAGTGTACTCACTAGGTAGCCTTGTACTACATTAGCTACTACTCACAGTGTGCTCACTAGGTAGCCTTGTGTTACATTAGCTACTACACACAGAGTACTCACTAGGTAGCCTTGTGTTACATTAGCTACTACACACAGTGTGCTCACTAGGTAGCCTTGTGTTACATTAGCTACTACACACAGTGTACTCACTAGGTAGCCTTGTGTTACATTAGCTACTACACACAGTGTACTCACTAGGTAGCCTTGTGTTACATTAGCTACTACACACAGTGTACTCACTAGGTAGCCTTGTGTTACATTAGCTACTACACACAGTGTACTCACTAGGTAGCCTTGTACTACATTAGCTACTACACACAGTGTACTCACTAGGTAGCCTTGTGCTACATTAGCTACTACACACAGTGTACTCACTAGGTAGCCTTGTGTTACATTAGCTACTACACACAGTGTACTCACTAGGTAGCCTTGTACTACATTAGCTACTACACACAGTGTACTCACTAGGTAGCCTTGTACTACATTAGCTACTACACGCAGTGTACTCACTAGGTAGCCTTGTGTTACATTAGCTACTACACACAGTGTACTCACTAGGTAGCCTTGTACTACATTAGCTACTACACACAGTGTACTCACTAGGTAGCCTTGTGCTGCATTAGCTACTACACTCAGTGTGCTCACTAGGTAGCCTTGTGTTACATTAGCTACTACACACAGTGTACTCACTAGGTAGCCTTGTGTTACATTAGCTACTACACACAGTGTGCTCACTAGGTAGCCTTGTGTTACATTAGCTACTACACACAGTGTACTCACTAGGTAGCCTTGTGCTACATTAGCTACTACACACAGTGTACTCACTAGGTAGCCTTGTGTTACATTAGCTACTACACACAGTGTACTCACTAGGTAGCCTTGTACTACATTAGCTACTACACTCAGTGTACTCACTAGGTAGCCTTGTGTTACATTAGCTACTACACACAGTGTACTCACTAGGTAGCCTTGTGCTACATTAGCTACTACACACAGTGTACTCACTAGGTAGCCTTGTACTACATTAGCTACTACACACAGTGTACTCACTAGGTAGCCTTGTACTACATTAGCTACTACACTCAGTGTACTCACTAGGTAGCCTTGTGTTACATTAGCTACTACACACAGTGTACTCACTAGGTAGCCTTGTGCTACATTAGCTACTACACACAGTGTACTCACTAGGTAGCCTTGTGCTACATTAGCTACTACACTCAGTGTACTCACTAGGTAGCCTTGTGCTACATTAGCTACTACACACAGTGTACTCACTAGGTAGCCTTGTACTACATTAGCTACTACACTCAGTGTACTCACTAGGTAGCCTTGTGCTACATTAGCTACTACACTCAGTGTACTCACTAGGTAGCCTTGTGCTACATTAGCTACTACACTCAGTGTACTCACTAGGTAGCCTTGTGCTACATTAGCTACTACACACAGTGTACTCACTAGGTAGCCTTGTGTTACATTAGCTACTACACACAGTGTACTCACTAGGTAGCCTTGTACTACATTAGCTACTACACACAGTGTACTCACTAGGTAGCCTTGTGTTACATTAGCTACTACACACAGTGTACTCACTAGGTAGCCTTGTGCTACATTAGCTACTACACTCAGTGTACTCACTAGGTAGCCTTGTGCTACATTAGCTACTACACACAGTGTACTCACTAGGTAGCCTTGTGCTACATTAGCTACTACACTCAGTGTACTCACTAGGTAGCCTTGTGCTACATTAGCTACTACACACAGTGTACTCACTAGGTAGCCTTGTACTACATTAGCTACTACACACAGTGTACTCACTAGGTAGCCTTGTGCTACATTAGCTACTACACACAGTGTACTCACTAGGTAGCCTTGTGTTACATTAGCTACTACACACAGTGTACTCACTAGGTAGCCTTGTGTTACATTAGCTACTACACACAGTGTACTCACTAGGTAGCCTTGTGTTACATTAGCTACTACACACAGTGTACTCACTAGGTAGCCTTGTGTTACATTAGCTACTACACTCAGTGTACTCACTAGGTAGCCTTGTGTTACATTAGCTACTACACACAGTGTACTCACTAGGTAGCCTTGTGTTACATTAGCTACTACACACAGTGTACTCACTAGGTAGCCTTGTGTTACATTAGCTACTACACACAGTGTGCTCACTAGGTAGCCTTGTGTTACATTAGCTACTACACACAGTGTACTCACTAGGTAGCCTTGTGTTACATTAGCTACTACACACAGTGTACTCACTAGGTAGCCTTGTGTTACATTAGCTACTACACACAGTGTACTCACTAGGTAGCCTTGTGTTACATTAGCTACTACACACAGTGTACTCACTAGGTAGCCTTGTGTTACATTAGCTACTACACTCAGTGTACTCACTAGGTAGCCTTGTGTTACATTAGCTACTACACACAGTGTACTCACTAGGTAGCCTTGTGTTACATTAGCTACTACACACAGTGTACTCACTAGGTAGCCTTGTGTTACATTAGCTACTACACTCAGTGTACTCACTAGGTAGCCTTGTGTTACATTAGCTACTACACACAGTGTACTCACTAGGTAGCCTTGTGTTACATTAGCTACTACACACAGTGTACTCACTAGGTAGCCTTGTGTTACATTAGCTACTACACACAGTGTACTCACTAGGTAGCCTTGTGTTACATTAGCTACTACACACAGTGTACTCACTAGGTAGCCTTGTGTTACATTAGCTACTACACTCAGTGTACTCACTAGGTAGCCTTGTGTTACATTAGCTACTACACTCAGTGTACTCACTAGGTAGCCATGTGTTACATTAGCTACTACACTCAGTGTACTCACTAGGTAGCCTTGTGTTACATTAGCTACTACACTCAGTGTACTCACTAGGTAGCCTTGTACTACATTAGCTACTACACTCAGTGTACTCACTAGGTAGCCTTGTGTTACATTAGCTACTACACACAGTGTACTCACTAGGTAGCCTTGTGTTACATTAGCTACTACACTCAGTGTACTCACTAGGTAGCCTTGTACTACATTAGCTACTACACACAGTGTACTCACTAGGTAGCCTTGTGCTACATTAGCTACTACACACAGTGTACTCACTAGGTAGTCTTGTGTTACATTAGCTACTACACACAGTGTACTCACTAGGTAGCCTTGTGTTACATTAGCTACTACACACAGTGTACTCACTAGGTAGCCTTGTGTTACATTAGCTACTACACACAGTGTACTCACTAGGTAGCCTTGTGTTACATTAGCTACTACACACAGTGTACTCACTAGGTAGCCTTGTACTACATTAGCTACTACACTCAGTGTACTCACTAGGTAGCCTTGTGTTACATTAGCTACTACACACAGTGTACTCACTAGGTAGCCTTGTGTTACATTAGCTACTACACACAGTGTACTCACTAGGTAGCCTTGTGTTACATTAGCTACTACACACAGTGTACTCACTAGGTAGCCTTGTGTTACTTTAGCTACTACACACAGTGTACTCACTAGGTAGCCTTGTGTTACATTAGCTACTACACACAGTGTACTCACTAGGTAGCCTTGTGTTACATTAGCTACTACACACAGTGTACTCACTAGGTAGCCTTGTGTTACATTAGCTACTACACACAGTGTACTCACTAGGTAGCCTTGTGCTACATTAGCTACTACACACAGTGTACTCACTAGGTAGCCTTGTGTTACATTAGCTACTACACACAGTGTACTCACTAGGTAGCCTTGTGCTACATTAGCTACTACACACAGTGTACTCACTAGGTAGCCTTGTGCTACATTAGCTACTACACTCAGTGTACTCACTAGGTAGCCTTGTACTACATTAGCTACTACACTCAGTGTACTCACTAGGTAGCCTTGTACTACATTAGCTACTACACACAGTGTACTCACTAGGTAGCCTTGTACTACATTAGCTACTACACACAGTGTACTCACTAGGTAGCCTTGTGTTACATTAGCTACTACACACAGTGTACTCACTAGGTAGCCTTGTGTTACATTAGCTACTACACACAGTGTACTCACTAGGTAGCCTTGTGTTACATTAGCTACTACACACAGTGTACTCACTAGGTAGCCTTGTACTACATTAGCTACTACACGCAGTGTACTCACTAGGTAGCCTTGTGTTACATTAGCTACTACACACAGTGTACTCACTAGGTAGCCTTGTACTACATTAGCTACTACACACAGTGTACTCACTAGGTAGCCTTGTGTTACATTAGCTACTACACACAGTGTACTCACTAGGTAGCCTTGTACTACATTAGCTACTACACACAGTGTACTCACTAGGTAGCCTTGTGCTACATTAGCTACTACACACAGTGTACTCACTAGGTAGCCTTGTGTTACATTAGCTACTACACACAGTGTACTCACTAGGTAGCCTTGTGTTACATTAGCTACTACACACAGTGTACTCACTAGGTAGCCTTGTGTTACATTAGCTACTACACACAGTGTACTCACTAGGTAGCCTTGTGTTACATTAGCTACTACACTCAGTGTACTCACTAGGTAGCCTTGTGTTACATTAGCTACTACACACAGTGTACTCACTAGGTAGCCTTGTGTTACATTAGCTACTACACACAGTGTACTCACTAGGTAGCCTTGTGTTACATTAGCTACTACACTCAGTGTACTCACTAGGTAGCCTTGTGTTACATTAGCTACTACACACAGTGTACTCACTAGGTAGCCTTGTGTTACATTAGCTACTACACACAGTGTACTCACTAGGTAGCCTTGTGTTACATTAGCTACTACACTCAGTGTACTCACTAGGTAGCCTTGTGTTACATTAGCTACTACACACAGTGTACTCACTAGGTAGCCTTGTGTTACATTAGCTACTACACACAGTGTACTCACTAGGTAGCCTTGTGTTACATTAGCTACTACACACAGTGTACTCACTAGGTAGCCTTGTGTTACATTAGCTACTACACACAGTGTACTCACTAGGTAGCCTTGTGTTACATTAGCTACTACACTCAGTGTACTCACTAGGTAGCCTTGTGTTACATTAGCTACTACACTCAGTGTACTCACTAGGTAGCCATGTGTTACATTAGCTACTACACTCAGTGTACTCACTAGGTAGCCTTGTGTTACATTAGCTACTACACTCAGTGTACTCACTAGGTAGCCTTGTGCTACATTAGCTACTACACACAGTGTACTCACTAGGTAGCCTTGTGCTACATTAGCTACTACACTCAGTGTACTCACTAGGTAGCCTTGTGTTACATTAGCTACTACACTCAGTGTACTCACTAGGTAGCCTTGTACTACATTAGCTACTACACACAGTGTACTCACTAGGTAGCCTTGTGTTACATTAGCTACTACACACAGTGTACTCACTAGGTAGCCTTGTACTACATTAGCTACTACACTCAGTGTACTCACTAGGTAGCCTTGTGTTACATTAGCTACTACACACAGTGTACTCACTAGGTAGCCTTGTGTTACATTAGCTACTACACACAGTGTACTCACTAGGTAGCCTTGTGTTACATTAGCTACTACACACACTGTACTCACTAGGTAGCCTTGTGTTACATTAGCTACTACACACAGTGTACTCACTAGGTAGCCTTGTACTACATTAGCTACTACACACAGTGTACTCACTAGGTAGCCTTGTGCTACATTAGCTACTACACACAGTGTGCTCACTAGGTAGCCTTGTACTACATTAACTACTACACACAGTGTACTCACTAGGTAGCCTTGTGTTACATTAGCTACTACACTCAGTGTACTCACTAGGTAGCCTTGTGTTACATTAGCTACTACACACAGTGTGCTCACTAGGTAGCCTTGTACTACATTAGCTACTACACACAGTGTACTCACTAGGTAGCCTTGTGTTACATTAGCTACTACACTCAGTGTACTCACTAGGTAGCCTTGTGTTACATTAGCTACTACACTCAGTGTACTCACTAGGTAGCCTTGTACTACATTAGCTACTACACACAGTGTACTCACTAGGTAGCCTTGTGTTACATTAGCTACTACACTCAGTGTACTCACTAGGTAGCCTTGTACTACATTAGCTACTACACTCAGTGTACTCACTAGGTAGCCTTGTGTTACATTAGCTACTACACTCAGTGTACTCACTAGGTAGCCTTGTACTACATTAGCTACTACACTCAGTGTACTCACTAGGTAGCCTTGTGTTACATTAGCTACTACACTCAGTGTACTCACTAGGTAGCCTTGTACTACATTAGCTACTACACTCAGTGTACTCACTAGGTAGCCTTGTACTACATTAGCTACTACACTCAGTGTACTCACTAGGTAGCCTTGTGTTACATTAGCTACTACACTCAGTGTACTCACTAGGTAGCCTTGTGTTACATTAGCTACTACACTCAGTGTACTCACTAGGTAGCCTTGTGTTACATTAGCTACTACACTCAGTGTACTCACTAGGTAGCCTTGTGTTACATTAGCTACTACACACAGTGTACTCACTAGGTAGCCTTGTGTTACATTAGCTACTACACACAGTGTACTCACTAGGTAGCCTTGTGTTACATTAGCTACTACACACAGTGTGCTCACTAGGTAGCCTTGTGTTACATTAGCTACTACACTCAGTGTACTCACTAGGTAGCCTTGTGTTACATTAGCTACTACACACAGTGTGCTCACTAGGTAGCCTTGTGTTACATTAGCTACTACACACAGTGTACTCACTAGGTAACCTTGTGTTACATTAGCTACTACACACAGTGTACTCACTAGGTAGCCTTGTACTACATTAGCTACTACACACAGTGTACTCACTAGGTAGCCTTGTGTTACATTAGCTACTACACTCAGTGTACTCACTAGGTAGCCTTGTGTTACATTAGCTACTACACTCAGTGTACTCACTAGGTAGCCTTGTGTTACATTAGCTACTACACTCAGTGTACTCACTAGGTAGCCTTGTACTACATTAGCTACTACACACAGTGTACTCACTAGGTAGCCTTGTACTACATTAGCTACTACACACAGTGTACTCACTAGGTAGCCTTGTACTACATTAGCTACTACACTCAGTGTACTCACTAGGTAGCCTTGTACTACATTAGCTACTACACACAGTGTACTCACTAGGTAGCCTTGTACTACATTAGCTACTACACACAGTGTACTCACTAGGTAGCCTTGTGTTACATTAGCTACTACACACAGTGTACTCACTAGGTAGCCTTGTGTTACATTAGCTACTACACACAGTGTACTCACTAGGTAGCCTTGTGTTACATTAGCTACTACACACAGTGTACTCACTAGGTAGCCTTGTACTACATTAGCTACTACACACAGTGTACTCACTAGGTAGCCTTGTACTACATTAGCTACTACACACAGTGTACTCACTAGGTAGCCTTGTACTACTTTAGCTACTACACTCAGTGTACTCACTAGGTAGCC
The DNA here is from genome assembly GCA_946902985.2 of Meconema thalassinum. Classification (NCBI taxonomy): domain Eukaryota; kingdom Metazoa; phylum Arthropoda; class Insecta; order Orthoptera; family Tettigoniidae; genus Meconema; species Meconema thalassinum. The sequence goes on along the minus strand of OX336400.1, from coordinate 213,343,801 downwards.
TTGTACTACATTAGCTACTACACACAGTGTACTCACTAGGTAGCCTTGTGTTACATTAGCTACTACACACAGTGTACTCACTAGGTAGCCTTGTGTTACATTAGCTACTACACACAGTGTACTCACTAGGTAGCCTTGTGTTACATTAGCTACTACACACAGTGTACTCACTAGGTAGCCTTGTGTTACATTAGCTACTACACACAGTGTACTCACTAGGTAGCCTTGTGTTACATTAGCTACTACACACACTGTACTCACTAGGTAGCCTTGTGTTACATTAGCTACTACACACACCGTGCTCACTAGGTAGCCTTGTACTACATTAGCTACTACACTCAGTGTACTCACTAGGTAGCCTTGTGTTACATTAGCTACTACACACAGTGTACTCACTAGGTAGCCTTGTGTTACATTAGCTACTACACACAGTGTACTCACTAGGTAGCCTTGTGTTACATTAGCTACTACACACAGTGTGCTCACTAGGTAGCCTTGTGCTACATTAGCTACTACACTCAGTGTGCTCACTAGGTAGCCTTGTGTTACATTAGCTACTACACACAGTGTACTCACTAGGTAGCCTTGTGTTACATTAGCTACTACACTCAGTGTACTCACTAGGTAGCCTTGTGTTACATTAGCTACTACACACAGTGTGCTCACTAGGTAGCCTTGTGTTACATTAGCTACTACACACAGTGTACTCACTAGGTAGCCTTGTGTTACATTAGCTACTACACACAGTGTACTCACTAGGTAGCCTTGTGTTACATTAGCTACTACACACAGTGTACTCACTAGGTAGCCTTGTGCTACATTAGCTACTACACACAGTGTACTCACTAGGTAGCCTTGTGTTACATTAGCTACTACACACAGTGTACTCACTAGGTAGCCTTGTGTTACATTAGCTACTACACACAGTGTACTCACTAGGTAGCCTTGTGTTACATTAGCTACTACACTCAGTGTACTCACTAGGTAGCCTTGTACTACATTAGCTACTACACTCAGTGTACTCACTAGGTAGCCTTGTACTACATTAGCTACTACACACAGTGTGCTCACTAGGTAGCCTTGTGTTACATTAGCTACTACACTCAGTGTACTCACTAGGTAGCCTTGTACTACATTAGCTACTACACTCAGTGTACTCACTAGGTAGCCTTGTACTACATTAGCTACTACACACAGTGTACTCACTAGGTAGCCTTGTGTTACATTAGCTACTACACTCAGTGTACTCACTAGGTAGCCTTGTACTACATTAGCTACTACACACAGTGTACTCACTAGGTAGCCTTGTGCTACATTAGCTACTACACACAGTGTACTCACTAGGTAGCCTTGTACTACATTAGCTACTACACACAGTGTACTCACTAGGTAGCCTTGTGTTACATTAGCTACTACACACAGTGTACTCACTAGGTAGCCTTGTGTTACATTAGCTACTACACACAGTGTACTCACTAGGTAGCCTTGTGTTACATTAGCTACTACACACAGTGTGCTCACTAGGTAGCCTTGTTCTACATTAGCTACTACACTCAGTGTGCTCACTAGGTAGCCTTGTGTTACATTAGCTACTACACACAGTGTACTCACTAGGTAGCCTTGTGTTACATTAGCTACTACACACAGTGTACTCACTAGGTAGCCTTGTGTTACATTAGCTACTACACACAGTGTACTCACTAGGTAGCCTTGTACTACATTAGCTACTACACACAGTGTACTCACTAGGTAGCCTTGTACTACATTAGCTACTACACACAGTGTACTCACTAGGTAGCCTTGTACTACATTAGCTACTACACTCAGTGTACTCACTAGGTAGCCTTGTACTACATTAGCTACTACACACAGTGTACTCACTAGGTAGCCTTGTGTTACATTAGCTACTACACACAGTGTACTCACTAGGTAGCCTTGTGTTACATTAGCTACTACACACAGTGTACTCACTAGGTAGCCTTGTGTTACATTAGCTACTACACACAGTGTACTCACTAGGTAGCCTTGTGTTACATTAGCTACTACACACACTGTACTCACTAGGTAGCCTTGTGTTACATTAGCTACTACACACACCGTGCTCACTAGGTAGCCTTGTACTACATTAGCTACTACACTCAGTGTACTCACTAGGTAGCCTTGTGTTACATTAGCTACTACACACAGTGTACTCACTAGGTAGCCTTGTGTTACATTAGCTACTACACACAGTGTACTCACTAGGTAGCCTTGTGTTACATTAGCTACTACACACAGTGTGCTCACTAGGTAGCCTTGTGCTACATTAGCTACTACACTCAGTGTGCTCACTAGGTAGCCTTGTGTTACATTAGCTACTACACACAGTGTACTCACTAGGTAGCCTTGTGTTACATTAGCTACTACACTCAGTGTACTCACTAGGTAGCCTTGTGTTACATTAGCTACTACACACAGTGTGCTCACTAGGTAGCCTTGTGTTACATTAGCTACTACACACAGTGTACTCACTAGGTAGCCTTGTGTTACATTAGCTACTACACACAGTGTACTCACTAGGTAGCCTTGTGTTACATTAGCTACTACACACAGTGTACTCACTAGGTAGCCTTGTGCTACATTAGCTACTACACACAGTGTACTCACTAGGTAGCCTTGTGTTACATTAGCTACTACACACAGTGTACTCACTAGGTAGCCTTGTGTTACATTAGCTACTACACACAGTGTACTCACTAGGTAGCCTTGTGTTACATTAGCTACTACACTCAGTGTACTCACTAGGTAGCCTTGTACTACATTAGCTACTACACTCAGTGTACTCACTAGGTAGCCTTGTACTACATTAGCTACTACAGACAGTGTGCTCACTAGGTAGCCTTGTGTTACATTAGCTACTACACTCAGTGTACTCACTAGGTAGCCTTGTACTACATTAGCTACTACACTCAGTGTACTCACTAGGTAGCCTTGTACTACATTAGCTACTACACACAGTGTACTCACTAGGTAGCCTTGTGTTACATTAGCTACTACACTCAGTGTACTCACTAGGTAGCCTTGTACTACATTAGCTACTACACACAGTGTACTCACTAGGTAGCCTTGTGCTACATTAGCTACTACACACAGTGTACTCACTAGGTAGCCTTGTGTTACATTAGCTACTACACACAGTGTACTCACTAGGTAGCCTTGTACTACATTAGCTACTACACACAGTGTACTCACTAGGTAGCCTTGTGTTACATTAGCTACTACACACAGTGTACTCACTAGGTAGCCTTGTGTTACATTAGCTACTACACACAGTGTACTCACTAGGTAGCCTTGTACTACATTAGCTACTACACACAGTGTACTCACTAGGTAGCCTTGTACTACATTAGCTACTACACACAGTGTACTCACTAGGTAGCCTTGTGTTACATTAGCTACTACACACAGTGTACTCACTAGGTAGCCTTGTGTTACATTAGCTACTACACACAGTGTACTCACTAGGTAGCCTTGTACTACATTAGCTACTACACACAGTGTACTCACTAGGTAGCCTTGTACTACATTAGCTACTACACACAGTGTACTCACTAGGTAGCCTTGTGTTACATTAGCTACTACACACAGTGTACTCACTAGGTAGCCTTGTGTTACATTAGCTACTACACACAGTGTACTCACTAGGTAGCCTTGTGTTACATTAGCTACTACACACAGTGTACTCACTAGGTAGCCTTGTGTTACATTAGCTACTACACACAGTGTACTCACTAGGTAGCCTTGTGCTACATTAGCTACTACACTCAGTGTACTCACTAGGTAGCCTTGTGTTACATTAGCTACTACACACAGTGTACTCACTAGGTAGCCTTGTGCTACATTAGCTACTACACACAGTGTACTCACTAGGTAGCCTTGTACTACATTAGCTACTACACACAGTGTACTCACTAGGTAGCCTTGTGTTACATTAGCTACTACACACAGTGTACTCACTAGGTAGCCTTGTACTACATTAGCTACTACACTCAGTGTACTCACTAGGTAGCCTTGTGCTACATTAGCTACTACACACAGTGTGCTCACTAGGTAGCGTTGTACTACATTAGCTACTACACACAGTGTACTCACTAGGTAGCCTTGTGTTACATTAGCTACTACACACAGTGTACTCACTAGGTAGCCTTGTGTTACATTAGCTACTACACACAGTGTACTCACTAGGTAGCCTTGTACTACATTAGCTACTACACACAGTGTGCTCACTAGGTAGCCTTGTACTACATTAGCTACTACACACAGTGTACTCACTAGGTAGCCTTGTACTACATTAGCTACTACACACAGTGTACTCACTAGGTAGCCTTGTGTTACATTAGCTACTACACACAGTGTACTCACTAGGTAGCCTTGTACTACATTAGCTACTACACTCAGTGTACTCACTAGGTAGCCTTGTACTACATTAGCTACTACACACAGTGTACTCACTAGGTAGCCTTGTGCTACATTAGCTACTACACACAGTGTACTCACTAGGTAGCCTTGTGTTACATTAGCTACTACACACAGTGTACTCACTAGGTAGCCTTGTGTTACATTAGCTACTACACACAGTGTACTCACTAGGTAGCCTTGTGCTACATTAGCTACTACACACAGTGTACTCACTAGGTAGCCTTGTACTACATTAGCTACTACACACAGTGTACTCACTAGGTAGCCTTGTGTTACATTAGCTACTACACACAGTGTACTCACTAGGTAGCCTTGTGCTACATTAGCTACTACACTCAGTGTACTCACTAGGTAGCCTTGTGTTACATTAGCTACTACACACAGTGTGCTCACTAGGTAGCCTTGTGTTACATTAGCTACTACACTCAGTGTACTCACTAGGTAGCCTTGTACTACATTAGCTACTACACTCAGTGTACTCACTAGGTAGCCTTGTGTTACATTAGCTACTACACACAGTGTACTCACTAGGTAGCCTTGTGTTACATTAGCTACTACACACAGTGTACTCACTAGGTAGCCTTGTGTTACATTAGCTACTACACACAGTGTGCTCACTAGGTAGCCTTGTGTTACATTAGCTACTACACACAGTGTGCTCACTAGGTAGCCTTGTGTTACATTAGCTACTACACACAGTGTACTCACTAGGTAGCCTTGTGTTACATTAGCTACTACACACAGTGTGCTCACTAGGTAGCCTTGTGTTACATTAGCTACTACACACAGTGTGCTCACTAGGTAGCCTTGTGTTACATTAGCTACTACACTCAGTGTACTCACTAGGTAGCCTTGTGTTACATTAGCTACTACACACAGTGTACTCACTAGGTAGCCTTGTGTTACATTAGCTACTACACACAGTGTACTCACTAGGTAGCCTTGTGCTACATTAGCTACTACACACAGTGTACTCACTAGGTAGCCTTGTGTTACATTAGCTACTACACACAGTGTACTCACTAGGTAGCCTTGTGTTACATTAGCTACTACACACAGTGTGCTCACTAGGTAGCCTTGTGTTACATTAGCTACTACACACAGTGTACTCACTAGGTAGCCTTGTGTTACATTAGCTACTACACACAGTGTACTCACTAGGTAGCCTTGTGTTACATTAGCTACTACACACAGTGTACTCACTAGGTAGCCTTGTGTTACATTAGCTACTACACTCAGTGTACTCACTAGGTAGCCTTGTGTTACATTAGCTACTACACTCAGTGTACTCACTAGGTAGCCTTGTGTTACATTAGCTACTACACTCAGTGTACTCACTAGGTAGCCTTGTACTACATTAGCTACTACACTCAGTGTACTCACTAGGTAGCCTTGTGTTACATTAGCTACTACACACAGTGTACTCACTAGGTAGCCTTGTGCTACATTAGCTACTACACACAGTGTACTCACTAGGTAGCCTTGTGTTACATTAGCTACTACACTCAGTGTACTCACTAGGTAGCCTTGTGTTACATTAGCTACTACACACAGTGTACTCACTAGGTAGCCTTGTGTTACATTAGCTACTACACACAGTGTACTCACTAGGTAGCCTTGTGTTACATTAGCTACTACACACAGTGTACTCACTAGGTAGCCTTGTGTTACATTAGCTACTACACACAGTGTACTCACTAGGTAGCCTTGTGTTACATTAGCTACTACACACAGTGTGCTCACTAGGTAGCCTTGTGTTACATTAGCTACTACACACAGTGTACTCACTAGGTAGCCTTGTGCTACATTAGCTACTACACACAGTGTACTCACTAGGTAGCCTTGTGTTACATTAGCTACTACACACAGTGTACTCACTAGGTAGCCTTGTGTTACATTAGCTACTACACACAGTGTACTCACTAGGTAGCCTTGTACTACATTAGCTACTACACACAGTGTACTCACTAGGTAGCCTTGTACTACATTAGCTACTACACTCAGTGTACTCACTAGGTAGCCTTGTACTACATTAGCTACTACACACAGTGTACTCACTAGGTAGCCTTGTGTTACATTAGCTACTACACACAGTGTACTCACTAGGTAGCCTTGTGTTACATTAGCTACTACACACAGTGTACTCACTAGGTAGCCTTGTACTACATTAGCTACTACACTCAGTGTACTCACTAGGTAGCCTTGTACTACATTAGCTACTACACACAGTGTGCTCACTAGGTAGCCTTGTGTTACATTAGCTACTACACTCAGTGTACTCACTAGGTAGCCTTGTGCTACATTAGCTACTACACACAGTGTACTCACTAGGTAGCCTTGTGTTACATTAGCTACTACACACAGTGTACTCACTAGGTAGCCTTGTGTTACATTAGCTACTACACTCAGTGTACTCACTAGGTAGCCTTGTGTTACATTAGCTACTACACACAGTGTGCTCACTAGGTAGCCTTGTGTTACATTAGCTACTACACACAGTGTACTCACTAGGTAGCCTTGTGCTACATTAGCTACTACACACAGTGTGCTCACTAGGTAGCCTTGTGTTACATTAGCTACTACACTCAGTGTACTCACTAGGTAGCCTTGTGCTACATTAGCTACTACACACAGTGTGCTCACTAGGTAGCCTTGTGTTACATTAGCTACTACACTCAGTGTACTCACTAGGTAGCCTTGTGTTACATTAGCTACTACACACAGTGTGCTCACTAGGTAGCCTTGTGTTACATTAGCTACTACACACAGTGTGCTCACTAGGTAGCCTTGTGTTACATTAGCTACTACACTCAGTGTACTCACTAGGTAGCCTTGTGCTACATTAGCTACTACACACAGTGTACTCACTAGGTAGCCTTGTGTTACATTAGCTACTACACTCAGTGTACTCACTAGGTAGCCTTGTACTACATTAGCTACTACACTCAGTGTACTCACTAGGTAGCCTTGTGTTACATTAGCTACTACACTCAGTGTGCTCACTAGGTAGCCTTGTGTTACATTAGCTACTACACACAGTGTGCTCACTAGGTAGCCTTGTGTTACATTAGCTACTACACTCAGTGTACTCACTAGGTAGCCTTGTGTTACATTAGCTACTACACACAGTGTGCTCACTAGGTAGCCTTGTGTTACATTAGCTACTACACACAGTGTACTCACTAGGTAGCCTTGTGTTACATTAGCTACTACACTCAGTGTACTCACTAGGTAGCCTTGTACTACATTAGCTACTACACTCAGTGTACTCACTAGGTAGCCTTGTGCTACATTAGCTACTACACACAGTGTACTCACTAGGTAGCCTTGTGTTACATTAGCTACTACACTCAGTGTGCTCACTAGGTAGCCTTGTGTTACATTAGCTACTACACTCAGTGTACTCACTAGGTAGCCTTGTGTTACATTAGCTACTACACACAGTGTGCTCACTAGGTAGCCTTGTGTTACATTAGCTACTACACACAGTGTACTCACTAGGTAGCCTTGTGTTACATTAGCTACTACACACAGTGTACTCACTAGGTAGCCTTGTGCTACATTAGCTACTACACTCAGTGTACTCACTAGGTAGCCTTGTGTTACATTAGCTACTACACACAGTGTACTCACTAGGTAGCCTTGTGTTACATTAGCTACTACACACAGTGTACTCACTAGGTAGCCTTGTGTTACATTAGCTACTACACACAGTGTACTCACTAGGTAGCCTTGTACTACATTAGCTACTACACACAGTGTACTCACTAGGTAGCCTTGTACTACATTAGCTACTACACACAGTGTACTCACTAGGTAGCCTTGTGTTACATTAGCTACTACACACAGTGTGCTCACTAGGTAGCCTTGTGTTACATTAGCTACTACACACAGTGTACTCACTAGGTAGCCTTGTGCTACATTAGCTACTACACACAGTGTACTCACTAGGTAGCCTTGTGTTACATTAGCTACTACACACAGTGTGCTCACTAGGTAGCCTTGTGTTACATTAGCTACTACACACAGTGTACTCACTAGGTAGCCTTGTGTTACATTAGCTACTACACACAGTGTACTCACTAGGTAGCCTTGTGTTACATTAGCTACTACACACAGTGTACTCACTAGGTAGCCTTGTGTTACATTAGCTACTACACACAGTGTGCTCACTAGGTAGCCTTGTGTTACATTAGCTACTACACACAGTGTACTCACTAGGTAGCCTTGTGTTACATTAGCTACTACACACAGTGTACTCACTAGGTAGCCTTGTACTACATTAGCTACTACACACAGTGTACTCACTAGGTAGCCTTGTGTTACATTAGCTACTACACACAGTGTACTCACTAGGTAGCCTTGTGCTACATTAGCTACTACACACAGTGTACTCACTAGGTAGCCTTGTGTTACATTAGCTACTACACACAGTGTACTCACTAGGTAGCCTTGTGTTACATTAGCTACTACACACAGTGTACTCACTAGGTAGCCTTGTGTTACATTAGCTACTACACACAGTGTACTCACTAGGTAGCCTTGTGCTACATTAGCTACTACACACAGTGTACTCACTAGGTAGCCTTGTGTTACATTAGCTACTACACTCAGTGTACTCACTAGGTAGCCTTGTACTACATTAGCTACTACACACAGTGTACTCACTAGGTAGCCTTGTGTTACATTAGCTACTACACTCAGTGTACTCACTAGGTAGCCTTGTGCTACATTAGCTACTACACACAGTGTACTCACTAGGTAGCCTTGTGTTACATTAGCTACTACACTCAGTGTACTCACTAGGTAGCCTTGTGTTACATTAGCTACTACACACAGTGTACTCACTAGGTAGCCTTGTACTACATTAGCTACTACACACAGTGTACTCACTAGGTAGCCTTGTGTTACATTAGCTACTACACACAGTGTACTCACTAGGTAGCCTTGTACTACATTAGCTACTACACTCAGTGTGCTCACTAGGTAGCCTTGTGTTACATTAGCTACTACACACAGTGTACTCACTAGGTAGCCTTGTGTTACATTAGCTACTACACACAGTGTACTCACTAGGTAGCCTTGTGTTACATTAGCTACTACACACAGTGTACTCACTAGGTAGCCTTGTACTACATTAGCTACTACACACAGTGTACTCACTAGGTAGCCTTGTGTTACATTAGCTACTACACACAGTGTACTCACTAGGTAGCCTTGTGTTACATTAGCTACTACACACAGTGTACTCACTAGGTAGCCTTGTACTACATTAGCTACTACACTCAGTGTGCTCACTAGGTAGCCTTGTGTTACATTAGCTACTACACTCAGTGTGCTCACTAGGTAGCCTTGTACTACATTAGCTACTACACTCAGTGTACTCACTAGGTAGCCTTGTGTTACATTAGCTACTACACACAGTGTGCTCACTAGGTAGCCTTGTACTACATTAGCTACTACACTCAGTGTGCTCACTAGGTAGCCTTGTGTTACATTAGCTACTACACACAGTGTACTCACTAGGTAGCCTTGTACTACATTAGCTACTACACTCAGTGTACTCACTAGGTAGCCTTGTACTACATTAGCTACTACACACAGTGTACTCACTAGGTAGCCTTGTGTTACATTAGCTACTACACACAGTGTGCTCACTAGGTAGCCTTGTGTTACATTAGCTACTACACTCAGTGTACTCACTAGGTAGCCTTGTACTACATTAGCTACTACACTCAGTGTACTCACTAGGTAGCCTTGTACTACATTAGCTACTACACACAGTGTACTCACTAGGTAGCCTTGTGTTACATTAGCTACTACACTCAGTGTACTCACTAGGTAGCCTTGTACTACATTAGCTACTACACACAGTGTACTCACTAGGTAGCCTTGTGCTACATTAGCTACTACACTCAGTGTACTCACTAGGTAGCCTTGTACTACATTAGCTACTACACACAGTGTACTCACTAGGTAGCCTTGTGTTACATTAGCTACTACACACAGTGTACTCACTAGGTAGCCTTGTGTTACATTAGCTACTACACACAGTGTACTCACTAGGTAGCCTTGTGTTACATTAGCTACTACACACAGTGTGCTCACTAGGTAGCCTTGTGTTACATTAGCTACTACACACAGTGTACTCACTAGGTAGCCTTGTGTTACATTAGCTACTACACACAGTGTACTCACTAGGTAGCCTTGTACTACATTAGCTACTACACACAGTGTACTCACTAGGTAGCCTTGTGTTACATTAGCTACTACACACAGTGTACTCACTAGGTAGCCTTGTACTACATTAGCTACTACACTCAGTGTACTCACTAGGTAGCCTTGTACTACATTAGCTACTACACACAGTGTACTCACTAGGTAGCCTTGTGTTACATTAGCTACTACACTCAGTGTACTCACTAGGTAGCCTTGTGTTACATTAGCTACTACACTCAGTGTACTCACTAGGTAGCCTTGTGTTACATTAGCTACTACACACAGTGTACTCACTAGGTAGCCTTGTACTACATTAGCTACTACACACAGTGTACTCACTAGGTAGCCTTGTACTACATTAGCTACTACACACAGTGTACTCACTAGGTAGCCTTGTGTTACATTAGCTACTACACACAGTGTACTCACTAGGTAGCCTTGTACTACATTAGCTACTACACACAGTGTACTCACTAGGTAGCCTTGTGTTACATTAGCTACTACACACAGTGTGCTCACTAGGTAGCCTTGTGTTACATTAGCTACTACACACAGTGTACTCACTAGGTAGCCTTGTGTTACATTAGCTACTACACTCAGTGTACTCACTAGGTAGCCTTGTGTTACATTAGCTACTACACTCAGTGTACTCACTAGGTAGCCTTGTGTTACATTAGCTACTACACACAGTGTACTCACTAGGTAGCCTTGTGTTACATTAGCTACTACACACAGTGTACTCACTAGGTAGCCTTGTGTTACATTAGCTACTACACACAGTGTACTCACTAGGTAGCCTTGTGTTACATTAGCTACTACACTCAGTGTACTCACTAGGTAGCCTTGTGTTACATTAGCTACTACACTCAGTGTACTCACTAGGTAGCCTTGTGTTACATTAGCTACTACACACAGTGTGCTCACTAGGTAGCCTTGTGTTACATTAGCTACTACACTCAGTGTACTCACTAGGTAGCCTTGTGTTACATTAGCTACTACACTCAGTGTACTCACTAGGTAGCCTTGTACTACATTAGCTACTACACACAGTGTACTCACTAGGTAGCCTTGTGTTACATTAGCTACTACACACAGTGTACTCACTAGGTAGCCTTGTACTACATTAGCTACTACACTCAGTGTACTCACTAGGTAGCCTTGTGTTACATTAGCTACTACACACAGTGTGCTCACTAGGTAGCCTTGTGTTACATTAGCTACTACACTCAGTGTACTCACTAGGTAGCCTTGTACTACATTAGCTACTACACACAGTGTGCTCACTAGGTAGCCTTGTGTTACATTAGCTACTACACTCAGTGTACTCACTAGGTAGCCTTGTGTTACATTAGCTACTACACACAGTGTACTCACTAGGTAGCCTTGTGTTACATTAGCTACTACACACAGTGTACTCACTAGGTAGCCTTGTGTTACATTAGCTACTACACACAGTGTACTCACTAGGTAGCCTTGTGTTACATTAGCTACTACACTCAGTGTACTCACTAGGTAGCCTTGTACTACATTAGCTACTACACTCAGTGTACTCACCAGGTAGCCTTGTGTTACATTAGCTACTACACTCAGTGTACTCACTAGGTAGCCTTGTACTACATTAGCTACTACACTCAGTGTACTCACTAGGTAGCCTTGTGTTACATTAGCTACTACACACAGTGTGCTCACTAGGTAGCCTTGTGTTACATTAGCTACTACACTCAGTGTACTCACTAGGTAGCCTTGTACTACATTAGCTACTACACACAGTGTGCTCACTAGGTAGCCTTGTGTTACATTAGCTACTACACTCAGTGTACTCACTAGGTAGCCTTGTGTTACATTAGCTACTACACTCAGTGTACTCACTAGGTAGCCTTGTACTACATTAGCTACTACACTCAGTGTACTCACTAGGTAGCCTTGTACTACATTAGCTACTACACACAGTGTACTCACTAGGTAGCCTTGTGTTACATTAGCTACTACACACAGTGTACTCACTAGGTAGCCTTGTGTTACATTAGCTACTACACACAGTGTACTCACTAGGTAGCCTTGTACTACATTAGCTACTACACACAGTGTACTCACTAGGTAGCCTTGTGTTACATTAGCTACTACACACAGTGTACTCACTAGGTAGCCTTGTGTTACATTAGCTACTACACACAGTGTACTCACTAGGTAGCCTTGTGTTACATTAGCTACTACACACAGTGTACTCACTAGGTAGCCTTGTGTTACATTAGCTACTACACACAGTGTACTCACTAGGTAGCCTTGTGCTACATTAGCTACTACACACAGTGTACTCACTAGGTAGCCTTGTGTTACATTAGCTACTACACACAGTGTACTCACTAGGTAGCCTTGTACTACATTAGCTACTACACACAGTGTACTCACTAGGTAGCCTTGTGTTACATTAGCTACTACACACAGTGTACTCACTAGGTAGCCTTGTGTTACATTAGCTACTACACACAGTGTACTCACTAGGTAGCCTTGTGCTACATTAGCTACTACACACAGTGTGCTCACTAGGTAGCCTTGTGTTACATTAGCTACTACACTCAGTGTACTCACTAGGTAGCCTTGTACTACATTAGCTACTACACACAGTGTACTCACTAGGTAGCCTTGTGTTACATTAGCTACTACACACAGTGTACTCACTAGGTAGCCTTGTACTACATTAGCTACTACACTCAGTGTACTCACTAGGTAGCCTTGTGTTACATTAGCTACTACACACAGTGTACTCACTAGGTAGCCTTGTGGTACATTAGCTACTACACTCAGTGTATTCACTAGGTAGCCTTGTACTACATTAGCTACTACACACAGTGTACTCACTAGGTAGCCTTGTGTTACATTAGCTACTACACACAGTGTACTCACTAGGTAGCCTTGTGCTACATTAGCTACTACACACAGTGTACTCACTAGGTAGCCTTGTGCTACATTAGCTACTACACTCAGTGTGCTCACTAGGTAGCCTTGTACTACATTAGCTACTACACACAGTGTACTCACTAGGTAGCCTTGTGTTACATTAGCTACTACACACAGTGTACTCACTAGGTAGCCTTGTGCTACATTAGCTACTACACACAGTGTACTCACTAGGTAGCCTTGTGTTACATTAGCTACTACACACAGTGTACTCACTAGGTAGCCTTGTACTACATTAGCTACTACACTCAGTGTACTCACTAGGTAGCCTTGTACTACATTAGCTACTACACACAGTGTACTCACTAGGTAGCCTTGTGCTACATTAGCTACTACACTCAGTGTACTCACTAGGTAGCCTTGTACTACATTAGCTACTACACACAGTGTACTCACTAGGTAGCCTTGTGTTACATTAGCTACTACACGCAGTGTACTCACTAGGTAGCCTTGTGTTACATTAGCTACTACACACAGTGTACTCACTAGGTAGCCTTGTGTTACATTAGCTACTACACACAGTGTACTCACTAGGTAGCCTTGTGTTACATTAGCTACTACACTCAGTGTACTCACTAGGTAGCCTTGTACTACATTAGCTACTACACACAGTGTACTCACTAGGTAGCCTTGTGTTACATTAGCTACTACACACAGTGTACTCACTAGGTAGCCTTGTGTTACATTAGCTACTACACACAGTGTACTCACTAGGTAGCCTTGTGTTACATTAGCTACTACACACAGTGTACTCACTAGGTAGCCTTGTACTACATTAGCTACTACACACAGTGTACTCACTAGGTAGCCTTGTACTACATTAGCTACTACACACAGTGTACTCACTAGGTAGCCTTGTGTTACATTAGCTACTACACACAGTGTGCTCACTAGGTAGCCTTGTGTTACATTAGCTACTACACACAGTGTACTCACTAGGTAGCCTTGTACTACATTAGCTACTACACACAGTGTACTCACTAGGTAGCCTTGTGCTACATTAGCTACTACACTCAGTGTACTCACTAGGTAGCCTTGTACTACATTAGCTACTACACACAGTGTACTCACTAGGTAGCCTTGTGTTACATTAGCTACTACACACAGTGTACTCACTAGGTAGCCTTGTGTTACATTAGCTACTACACACAGTGTACTCACTAGGTAGCCTTGTGTTACATTAGCTACTACACACAGTGTACTCACTAGGTAGCCTTGTGTTACATTAGCTACTACACTCAGTGTACTCACTAGGTAGCCTTGTACTACATTAGCTACTACACTCAGTGTACTCACTAGGTAGCCTTGTGTTACATTAGCTACTACACTCAGTGTACTCACTAGGTAGCCTTGTACTACATTAGCTACTACACTCAGTGTACTCACTAGGTAGCCTTGTGTTACATTAGCTACTACACACAGTGTACTCACTAGGTAGCCTTGTGTTACATTAGCTACTACACACAGTGTACTCACTAGGTAGCCTTGTGCTACATTAGCTACTACACACAGTGTACTCACTAGGTAGCCTTGTGTTACATTAGCTACTACACTCAGTGTACTCACTAGGTAGCCTTGTGTTACATTAGCTACTACACACAGTGTACTCACTAGGTAGCCTTGTGTTACATTAGCTACTACACACAGTGTACTCACTAGGTAGCCTTGTGTTACATTAGCTACTACACACAGTGTACTCACTAGGTAGCCTTGTGTTACATTAGCTACTACACACAGTGTACTCACTAGGTAGCCTTGTGCTACATTAGCTACTACACACAGTGTACTCACTAGGTAGCCTTGTGTTACATTAGCTACTACACACAGTGTACTCACTAGGTAGCCTTGTACTACATTAGCTACTACACACAGTGTACTCACTAGGTAGCCTTGTGTTACATTAGCTACTACACACAGTGTACTCACTAGGTAGCCTTGTGTTACATTAGCTACTACACACAGTGTACTCACTAGGTAGCCTTGTGCTACATTAGCTACTACACACAGTGTACTCACTAGGTAGCCTTGTGTTACATTAGCTACTACACACAGTGTACTCACTAGGTAGCCTTGTACTACATTAGCTACTACACTCAGTGTACTCACTAGGTAGCCTTGTACTACATTAGCTACTACACACAGTGTACTCACTAGGTAGCCTTGTGTTACATTAGCTACTACACACAGTGTACTCACTAGGTAGCCTTGTGTTACATTAGCTACTACACACAGTGTACTCACTAGGTAGCCTTGTGCTACATTAGCTACTACACACAGTGTACTCACTAGGTAGCCTTGTGTTACATTAGCTACTACACTCAGTGTACTCACTAGGTAGCCTTGTACTACATTAGCTACTACACTCAGTGTACTCACTAGGTAGCCTTGTGTTACATTAGCTACTACACACAGTGTACTCACTAGGTAGCCTTGTGTTACATTAGCTACTACACACAGTGTACTCACTAGGTAGCCTTGTGCTACATTAGCTACTACACACAGTGTACTCACTAGGTAGCCTTGTGTTACATTAGCTACTACACTCAGTGTACTCACTAGGTAGCCTTGTGTTACATTAGCTACTACACACAGTGTACTCACTAGGTAGCCTTGTGTTACATTAGCTACTACACACAGTGTACTCACTAGGTAGCCTTGTGTTACATTAGCTACTACACACAGTGTACTCACTAGGTAGCCTTGTGTTACATTAGCTACTACACACAGTGTACTCACTAGGTAGCCTTGTGTTACATTAGCTACTACACACAGTGTACTCACTAGGTAGCCTTGTGCTACATTAGCTACTACACACAGTGTACTCACTAGGTAGCCTTGTGTTACATTAGCTACTACACTCAGTGTACTCACTAGGTAGCCTTGTACTACATTAGCTACTACACACAGTGTACTCACTAGGTAGCCTTGTGTTACATTAGCTACTACACACAGTGTACTCACTAGGTAGCCTTGTACTACATTAGCTACTACACTCAGTGTACTCACTAGGTAGCCTTGTGTTACATTAGCTACTACACACAGTGTACTCACTAGGTAGCCTTGTGCTACATTAGCTACTACACACAGTGTACTCACTAGGTAGCCTTGTGTTACATTAGCTACTACACACAGTGTACTCACTAGGTAGCCTTGTGTTACATTAGCTACTACACACAGTGTACTCACTAGGTAGCCTTGTACTACATTAGCTACTACACACAGTGTACTCACTAGGTAGCCTTGTGTTACATTAGCTACTACACTCAGTGTACTCACTAGGTAGCCTTGTACTACATTAGCTACTACACACAGTGTACTCACTAGGTAGCCTTGTACTACATTAGCTACTACACACAGTGTACTCACTAGGTAGCCTTGTACTACATTAGCTACTACACACAGTGTACTCACTAGGTAGCCTTGTACTACATTAGCTACTACACTCAGTGTACTCACTAGGTAGCCTTGTGTTACATTAGCTACTACACACAGTGTACTCACTAGGTAGCCTTGTGTTACATTAGCTACTACACACAGTGTACTCACTAGGTAGCCTTGTGTTACATTAGCTACTACACACAGTGTACTCACTAGGTAGCCTTGTACTACATTAGCTACTACACACAGTGTACTCACTAGGTAGCCTTGTGTTACATTAGCTACTACACTCAGTGTACTCACTAGGTAGCCTTGTGTTACATTAGCTACTACACACAGTGTACTCACTAGGTAGCCTTGTGTTACATTAGCTACTACACACAGTGTACTCACTAGGTAGCCTTGTGTTACATTAGCTACTACACACAGTGTACTCACTAGGTAGCCTTGTGTTACATTAGCTACTACACTCAGTGTACTCACTAGGTAGCCTTGTGTTACATTAGCTACTACACTCAGTGTACTCACTAGGTAGCCTTGTGTTACATTAGCTACTACACACAGTGTACTCACTAGGTAGCCTTGTGTTACATTAGCTACTACAATCAGTGTACTCACTAGGTAGCCTTGTGTTACATTAGCTACTACACACAGTGTACTCACTAGGTAGCCTTGTGTTACATTAGCTACTACACACAGTGTACTCACTAGGTAGCCTTGTGTTACATTAGCTACTACACTCAGTGTACTCACTAGGTAGCCTTGTGTTACATTAGCTACTACACTCAGTGTGCTCACTAGGTAGCCTTGTGTTACATTAGCTACTACACACAGTGTACTCACTAGGTAGCCTTGTACTACATTAGCTACTACACTCAGTGTGCTCACTAGGTAGCCTTGTACTACATTAGCTACTACACACAGTGTGCTCACTAGGTAGCCTTGTGTTACATTAGCTACTACACACAGTGTACTCACTAGGTAGCCTTGTGTTACATTAGCTACTACACTCAGTGTGCTCACTAGGTAGCCTTGTGTTACATTAGCTACTACACTCAGTGTGCTCACTAGGTAGCCTTGTGCTACATTAGCTACTACACTCAGTGTACTCACTAGGTAGCCTTGTACTACATTAGCTACTACACACAGTGTACTCACTAGGTAGCCTTGTGTTACATTAGCTACTACACACAGTGTACTCACTAGGTAGCCTTGTGTTACATTAGCTACTACACTCAGTGTACTCACTAGGTAGCCTTGTACTACATTAGCTACTACACACAGTGTACTCACTAGGTAGCCTTGTACTACATTAGCTACTACACACAGTGTACTCACTAGGTAGCCTTGTACTACATTAGCTACTACACACAGTGTACTCACTAGGTAGCCTTGTGCTACATTAGCTACTACACACAGTGTACTCACTAGGTAGCCTTGTACTACATTAGCTACTACACTCAGTGTACTCACTAGGTAGCCTTGTACTACATTAGCTACTACACACAGTGTACTCACTAGGTAGCCTTGTGTTACATTAGCTACTACACACAGTGTACTCACTAGGTAGCCTTGTGTTACATTAGCTACTACACTCAGTGTACTCACTAGGTAGCCTTGTACTACATTAGCTACTACACTCAGTGTACTCACTAGGTAGCCTTGTACTACATTAGCTACTACACACAGTGTACTCACTAGGTAGCCTTGTACTACATTAGCTACTACACTCAGTGTACTCACTAGGTAGCCTTGTGTTACATTAGCTACTACACTCAGTGTACTCACTAGGTAGCCTTGTGTTACATTAGCTACTACACTCAGTGTACTCACTAGGTAGCCTTGTGTTACATTAGCTACTACACACAGTGTACTCACTAGGTAGCCTTGTGTTACATTAGCTACTACACACAGTGTACTCACTAGGTAGCCTTGTACTACATTAGCTACTACACACAGTGTACTCACTAGGTAGCCTTGTGTTACATTAGCTACTACACTCAGTGTACTCACTAGGTAGCCTTGTGCTACATTAGCTACTACACACAGTGTACTCACTAGGTAGCCTTGTGTTACATTAGCTACTACACTCAGTGTGCTCACTAGGTAGCCTTGTGCTACATTAGCTACTACACTCAGTGTACTCACTAGGTAGCCTTGTACTACATTAGCTACTACACACAGTGTACTCACTAGGTAGCCTTGTGCTACATTAGCTACTACACTCAGTGTACTCACTAGGTAGCCTTGTACTACATTAGCTACTACACGCAGTGTGCTCACTAGGTAGCCTTGTGTTACATTAGCTACTACACTCAGTGTACTCACTAGGTAGCCTTGTGTTACATTAGCTACTACACTCAGTGTACTCACTAGGTAGCCTTGTGTTACATTAGCTACTACACTCAGTGTACTCACTAGGTAGCCTTGTGTTACATTAGCTACTACACACAGTGTACTCACTAGGTAGCCTTGTGTTACATTAGCTACTACACTCAGTGTACTCACTAGGTAGCCTTGTGTTACATTAGCTACTACACTCAGTGTACTCACTAGGTAGCCTTGTGTTACATTAGCTACTACACACAGTGTACTCACTAGGTAGCCTTGTGTTACATTAGCTACTACACACAGTGTACTCACTAGGTAGCCTTGTGTTACATTAGCTACTACACACAGTGTGCTCACTAGGTAGCCTTGTGTTACATTAGCTACTACACACAGTGTGCTCACTAGGTAGCCTTGTACTACATTAGCTACTACACACAGTGTACTCACTAGGTAGCCTTGTGTTACATTAGCTACTACACTCAGTGTACTCACTAGGTAGCCTTGTGTTACATTAGCTACTACACACAGTGTACTCACTAGGTAGCCTTGTGTTACATTAGCTACTACACACAGTGTACTCACTAGGTAGCCTTGTGCTACATTAGCTACTACACACAGTGTACTCACTAGGTAGCCTTGTGTTACATTAGCTACTACACACAGTGTACTCACTAGGTAGCCTTGTGTTACATTAGCTACTACACACAGTGTACTCACTAGGTAGCCTTGTGTTACATTAGCTACTACACTCAGTGTACTCACTAGGTAGCCTTGTGTTACATTAGCTACTACACACAGTGTACTCACTAGGTAGCCTTGTGTTACATTAGCTACTACACTCAGTGTACTCACTAGGTAGCCTTGTGTTACATTAGCTACTACACACAGTGTACTCACTAGGTAGCCTTGTGTTACATTAGCTACTACACACAGTGTACTCACTAGGTAGCCTTGTGTTACATTAGCTACTACACACAGTGTACTCACTAGGTAGCCTTGTACTACATTAGCTACTACACACAGTGTACTCACTAGGTAGCCTTGTGCTACATTAGCTACTACACACAGTGTACTCACTAGGTAGCCTTGTGTTACATTAGCTACTACACACAGTGTACTCACTAGGTAGCCTTGTACTACATTAGCTACTACACACAGTGTACTCACTAGGTAGCCTTGTACTACATTAGCTACTACACACAGTGTACTCACTAGGTAGCCTTGTGTTACATTAGCTACTACACTCAGTGTACTCACTAGGTAGCCTTGTGTTACATTAGCTACTACACTCAGTGTACTCACTAGGTAGCCTTGTGTTACATTAGCTACTACACACAGTGTGCTCACTAGGTAGCCTTGTGTTACATTAGCTACTACACTCAGTGTACTCACTAGGTAGCCTTGTGTTACATTAGCTACTACACACAGTGTACTCACTAGGTAGCCTTGTGTTACATTAGCTACTACACTCAGTGTACTCACTAGGTAGCCTTGTACTACATTAGCTACTACACACAGTGTACTCACTAGGTAGCCTTGTACTACATTAGCTACTACACACAGTGTACTCACTAGGTAGCCTTGTGTTACATTAGCTACTACACACAGTGTGCTCACTAGGTAGCCTTGTGTTACATTAGCTACTACACACAGTGTGCTCACTAGGTAGCCTTGTACTACATTAGCTACTACACACAGTGTACTCAGTAGGTAGCCTTGTGTTACATTAGCTACTACACACAGTGTGCTCACTAGGTAGCCTTGTGTTACATTAGCTACTACACTCAGTGTGCTCACTAGGTAGCCTTGTGTTACATTAGCTACTACACTCAGTGTACTCACTAGGTAGCCTTGTGTTACATTAGCTACTACACACACTGTACTCACTAGGTAGCCTTGTGTTACATTAGCTACTACACACAGTGTACTCACTAGGTAGCCTTGTGCTACATTAGCTACTACACACAGTGTACTCACTAGGTAGCCTTGTGTTACATTAGCTACTACACTCAGTGTACTCACTAGGTAGCCTTGTGCTACATTAGCTACTACACTCAGTGTACTCACTAGGTAGCCTTGTGCTACATTAGCTACTACACACAGTGTACTCACTAGGTAGCCTTGTGTTACATTAGCTACTACACACAATGTACTCACTAGGTAGCCTTGTGTTACATTAGCTACTACACACAGTGTGCTCACTAGGTAGCCTTGTGTTACATTAGCTACTACACACAGTGTACTCACTAGGTAGCCTTGTACTACATTAGCTACTACACACAGTGTACTCACTAGGTAGCCTTGTACTACATTAGCTACTACACACAGTGTACTCACTAGGTAGCCTTGTACTACATTAGCTACTACACACAGTGTACTCACTAGGTAGCCTTGTGTTACATTAGCTACTACACACAGTGTGCTCACTAGGTAGCCTTGTGTTACATTAGCTACTACACACAGTGTGCTCACTAGGTAGCCTTGTACTACATTAGCTACTACACACAGTGTACTCACTAGGTAGCCTTGTACTACATTAGCTACTACACACAGTGTACTCACTAGGTAGCCTTGTACTACATTAGCTACTACACACAGTGTACTCACTAGGTAGCCTTGTGTTACATTAGCTACTACACACAGTGTACTCACTAGGTAGCCTTGTGTTACATTAGCTACTACACTCAGTGTGCTCACTAGGTAGCCTTGTGTTACATTAGCTACTACACACAGTGTACTCACTAGGTAGCCTTGTGTTACATTAGCTACTACACTCAGTGTACTCACTAGGTAGCCTTGTGTTACATTAGCTACTACACACAATGTACTCACTAGGTAGCCTTGTGTTACATTAGCTACTACACACAGTGTACTCACTAGGTAGCCTTGTGTTACATTAGCTACTACACACAGTGTACTCAGTAGGTAGCCTTGTACTACATTAGCTACTACACACAGTGTACTCACTAGGTAGCCTTGTACTACATTAGCTACTACACACAGTGTACTCACTAGGTAGCCTTGTACTACATTAGCTACTACACACAGTGTACTCACTAGGTAGCCTTGTACTACATTAGCTACTACACACAGTGTACTCACTAGGTAGCCTTGTGCTACATTAGCTACTACACACAGTGTACTCACTAGGTAGCCTTGTACTACATTAGCTACTACACTCAGTGTGCTCACTAGGTAGCCTTGTGTTACATTAGCTACTACACTCAGTGTACTCACTAGGTAGCCTTGTACTACATTAGCTACTACACACAGTGTACTCACTAGGTAGCCTTGTGCTACATTAGCTACTACACACAGTGTACTCACTAGGTAGCCTTGTGCTACATTAGCTACTACACTCAGTGTACTCACTAGGTAGCCTTGTGCTACATTAGCTACTACACACAGTGTACTCACTAGGTAGCCTTGTGTTACATTAGCTACTACACACAGTGTACTCACTAGGTAGCCTTGTACTACATTAGCTACTACACACAGTGTACTCACTAGGTAGCCTTGTGTTACATTAGCTACTACACACAGTGTGCTCACTAGGTAGCCTTGTACTACATTAGCTACTACACACAGTGTGCTCACTAGGTAGCCTTGTGTTACATTAGCTACTACACACAGTGTGCTCACTAGGTAGCCTTGTGTTACATTAGCTACTACACACAGTGTACTCACTATGTAGCCTTGTGTTACATTAGCTACTACACTCAGTGTGCTCACTAGGTAGCCTTGTGTTACATTAGCTACTACACTCAGTGTACTCACTAGGTAGCCTTGTACTACATTAGCTACTACACACAGTGTACTCACTAGGTAGCCTTGTGCTACATTAGCTACTACACACAGTGTACTCACTAGGTAGCCTTGTGCTACATTAGCTACTACACTCAGTGTACTCACTAGGTAGCCTTGTGCTACATTAGCTACTACACTCAGTGTACTCACTAGGTATCCTTGTACTACATTAGCTACTACACACAGTGTACTCACTAGGTAGCCTTGTGTTACATTAGCTACTACACACAGTGTACTCACTAGGTAGCCTTGTACTACATTAGCTACTACACTCAGTGTACTCACTAGGTAGCCTTGTGTTACATTAGCTACTACACACAGTGTACTCACTAGGTAGCCTTGTACTACATTAGCTACTACACACAGTGTACTCACTAGGTAGCCTTGTGTTACATTAGCTACTACACACAGTGTACTCACTAGGTAGCCTTGTACTACATTAGCTACTACACACAGTGTACTCACTAGGTAGCCTTGTACTACATTAGCTACTACACACAGTGTACTCACTAGGTAGCCTTGTACTACATTAGCTACTACACACAGTGTACTCACTAGGTAGCCTTGTGCTACATTAGCTACTACACACAGTGTACTCACTAGGTAGCCTTGTGTTACATTAGCTACTACACACAGTGTACTCACTAGGTAGCCTTGTGTTACATTAGCTACTACACTCAGTGTACTCACTAGGTAGCCTTGTGTTACATTAGCTACTACACACAGTGTACTCACTAGGTAGCCTTGTGTTACATTAGCTACTACACTCAGTGTACTCACTAGGTAGCCTTGTACTACATTAGCTACTACACACAGTGTACTCACTAGGTAGCCTTGTGTTACATTAGCTACTACACACAGTGTACTCACTAGGTAGCCTTGTGTTACATTAGCTACTACACACAGTGTACTCACTAGGTAGCCTTGTGTTGCATTAGCTACTACACACAGTGTACTCACTAGGTAGCCTTGTGTTACATTAGCTACTACACACAGTGTACTCACTAGGTAGCCTTGTGCTACATTAGCTACTACACACAGTGTACTCACTAGGTAGCCTTGTGTTACATTAGCTACTACACACAGTGTACTCACTAGGTAGCCTTGTACTACATTAGCTACTACACTCAGTGTACTCACTAGGTAGCCTTGTGTTACATTAGCTACTACACACAGTGTACTCACTAGGTAGCCTTGTGTTACATTAGCTACTACACTCAGTGTACTCACTAGGTAGCCTTGTGTTACATTAGCTACTACACACAGTGTACTCACTAGGTAGCCTTGTGTTACATTAGCTACTACACACAGTGTACTCACTAGGTAGCCTTGTGTTACATTAGCTACTACACACAGTGTACTCACTAGGTAGCCTTGTGTTACATTAGCTACTACACACAGTGTACTCACTAGGTAGCGTTGTGCTACATTAGCTACTACACACAGTGTACTCACTAGGTAGCCTTGTGTTACATTAGCTACTACACACAGTGTACTCACTAGGTAGCCTTGTACTACATTAGCTACTACACTCAGTGTACTCACTAGGTAGCCTTGTGTTACATTAGCTACTACACACAGTGTACTCACTAGGTAGCCTTGTGTTACATTAGCTACTACACTCAGTGTACTCACTAGGTAGCCTTGTGTTACATTAGCTACTACACACAGTGTACTCACTAGGTAGCCTTGTGTTACATTAGCTACTACACTCAGTGTACTCACTAGGTAGCCTTGTACTACATTAGCTACTACACACAGTGTACTCACTAGGTAGCCTTGTGTTACATTAGCTACTACACACAGTGTACTCACTAGGTAGCCTTGTGTTACATTAGCTACTACACACAGTGTACTCACTAGGTAGCCTTGTGTTACATTAGCTACTACACACAGTGTGCTCACTAGGTAGCCTTGTACTACATTAGCTACTACACACAGTGTACTCACTAGGTAGCCTTGTACTACATTAGCTACTACACACAGTGTACTCACTAGGTAGCCTTGTGTTACATTAGCTACTACACACAGTGTACTCACTAGGTAGCCTTGTGTTACATTAGCTACTACACTCAGTGTACTCACTAGGTAGCCTTGTGTTACATTAGCTACTACACACAGTGTACTCACTAGGTAGCCTTGTACTACATTAGCTACTACACTCAGTGTACTCACTAGGTAGCCTTGTGTTACATTAGCTACTACACACAGTGTACTCACTAGGTAGCCTTGTGTTACATTAGCTACTACACTCAGTGTACTCACAAGGTAGCCTTGTGTTACATTAGCTACTACACACAGTGTACTCACTAGGTAGCCTTGTGTTACATTAGCTACTACACTCAGTGTACTCACTAAGTAGCCTTGTGTTACATTAGCTACTACACACAGTGTACTCACTAGGTAGCCTTGTGTTACATTAGCTACTACACTCAGTGTACTCACTAGGTAGCCTTGTGTTACATTAGCTACTACACACAGTGTACTCACTAGGTAGCCTTGTGTTACATTAGCTACTACACTGAGTGTACTCACTAGGTAGCCTTGTGTTACATTAGCTACTACACACAGTGTACTCACTAAGTAGCCTTGTGTTACATTAGCTACTACACTGAGTGTACTCACTAGGTAGCCTTGTGTTACATTAGCTACTACACTGAGTGTACTCACTAAGTAGCCTTGTGTTACATTAGCTACTACACACAGTGTACTCACTAAGTAGCCTTGTGTTACATTAGCTACTACACTGAGTGTACTCACTAAGTAGCCTTGTGTTACATTAGCTACTACACTGAGTGTACTCACTAGGTAGCCTTGTGTTACATTAGCTACTACACACAGTGTACTCACTAGGTAGCCTTGTGTTACATTAGCTACTACACTCAGTGTACTCACTAAGTAGCCTTGTGTTACATTAGCTACTACACACAGTGTACTCACTAGGTAGCCTTGTGTTACATTAGCTACTACACTGAGTGTACTCACTAGGTAGCCTTGTGTTACATTAGCTACTACACTCAGTGTACTCACTAAGTAGCCTTGTGTTACATTAGCTACTACACACAGTGTACTCACTAGGTAGCCTTGTGTTACATTAGCTACTACACTGAGTGTACTCACTAGGTAGCCTTGTGTTACATTAGCTACTACACTCAGTGTACTCACTAGGTAGCCTTGTGTTACATTAGCTACTACACACAGTGTACTCACTAGGTAGCCTTGTACTACATTAGCTACTACACACAGTGTACTCACTAGGTAGCCTTGTGTTACATTAGCTACTACACTCAGTGTACTCACTAGGTAGCCTTGTGTTACATTAGCTACTACACACAGTGTACTCACTAGGTAGCCTTGTGTTACATTAGCTACTACACTCAGTGTACTCACTAGGTAGCCTTGTGTTACATTAGCTACTACACTCAGTGTACTCACTAGGTAGCCTTGTGTTACATTAGCTACTACACACAGTGTACTCACTAGGTAGCCTTGTGTTACATTAGCTACTACACTCAGTGTACTCACTAGGTAGCCTTGTGTTACATTAGCTACTACACACAGTGTACTCACTAGGTAGCCTTGTACTACATTAGCTACTACACACAGTGTACTCACTAGGTAGCCTTGTGTTACATTAGCTACTACACTCAGTGTACTCACTAGGTAGCCTTGTGTTACATTAGCTACTACACACAGTGTACTCACTAGGTAGCCTTGTGTTACATTAGCTACTACACTCAGTGTACTCACTAGGTAGCCTTGTGTTACATTAGCTACTACACACAGTGTACTCACTAGGTAGCCTTGTGTTACATTAGCTACTACACTCAGTGTACTCACTAGGTAGCCTTGTGTTACATTAGCTACTACACACAGTGTACTCACTAGGTAGCCTTGTGTTACATTAGCTACTACACTCAGTGTACTCACTAGGTAGCCTTGTGTTACATTAGCTACTACACACAGTGTACTCACTAGGTAGCCTTGTGTTACATTAGCTACTACACACAGTGTACTCACTAGGTAGCCTTGTGTTACATTAGCTACTACACACAGTGTACTCACTAGGTAGCCTTGTACTACATTAGCTACTACACACAGTGTGCTCACTAGGTAGCCTTGTGTTACATTAGCTACTACACACAGTGTACTCACTAGGTAGCCTTGTACTACATTAGCTACTACACACAGTGTACTCACTAGGTAGCCTTGTGTTACATTAGCTACTACACACAGTGTGCTCACTAGGTAGCCTTGTGTTACATTAGCTACTACACACAGTGTACTCACTAGGTAGCCTTGTACTACATTAGCTACTACACACAGTGTACTCACTAGGTAGCCTTGTGTTACATTAGCTACTACACACAGTGTACTCACTAGGTAGCCTTGTACTACATTAGCTACTACACACAGTGTGCTCACTAGGTAGCCTTGTGTTACATTAGCTACTACACACAGTGTACTCACTAGGTAGCCTTGTACTACATTAGCTACTACACACAGTGTACTCACTAGGTAGCCTTGTGCTACATTAGCTACTACACACAGTGTACTCACTAGGTAGCCTTGTGTTACATTAGCTACTACACTCAGTGTACTCACTAGGTAGCCTTGTGTTACATTAGCTACTACACACAGTGTACTCACTAGGTAGCCTTGTGTTACATTAGCTACTACACTCAGTGTACTCACTAGGTAGCCTTGTGCTACATTAGCTACTACACACAGTGTACTCACTAGGTAGCCTTGTGTTACATTAGCTACTACACACAGTGTACTCACTAGGTAGCCTTGTGTTACATTAGCTACTACACACAGTGTACTCACTAGGTAGCCTTGTACTACATTAGCTACTACACACAGTGTACTCACTAGGTAGCCTTGTGTTACATTAGCTACTACACTCAGTGTACTCACTAGGTAGCCTTGTGTTACATTAGCTACTACACACAGTGTACTCACTAGGTAGCCTTGTGTTACATTAGCTACTACACACAGTGTACTCACTAGGTAGCCTTGTGTTACATTAGCTACTACACACAGTGTACTCACTAGGTAGCCTTGTACTACATTAGCTACTACACACAGTGTACTCACTAGGTAGCCTTGTACTACATTAGCTACTACACACAGTGTACTCACTAGGTAGCCTTGTGTTACATTAGCTACTACACACAGTGTACTCACTAGGTAGCCTTGTACTACATTAGCTACTACACACAGTGTACTCACTAGGTAGCCTTGTACTACATTAGCTACTACACTCAGTGTACTCACTAGGTAGCCTTGTACTACATTAGCTACTACACACAGTGTACTCACTAGGTAGCCTTGTGTTACATTAGCTACTACACACAGTGTACTCACTAGGTAGCCTTGTGTTACATTAGCTACTACACACAGTGTGCTCACTAGGTAGCCTTGTGTTACATTAGCTACTACACACAGTGTACTCACTAGGTAGCCTTGTACTACATTAGCTACTACACACAGTGTACTCACTAGGTAGCCTTGTACTACATTAGCTACTACACACAGTGTGCTCACTAGGTAGCCTTGTACTACATTAGCTACTACACACAGTGTACTCACTAGGTAGCCTTGTGCTACATTAGCTACTACACACAGTGTACTCACTAGGTAGCCTTGTGTTACATTAGCTACTACACACAGTGTACTCACTAGGTAGCCTTGTGCTACATTAGCTACTACACACAGTGTACTCACTAGGTAGCCTTGTGTTACATTAGCTACTACACACAGTGTACTCACTAGGTAGCCTTGTGTTACATTAGCTACTACACACAGTGTACTCACTAGGTAGCCTTGTGCTACATTAGCTACTACACACAGTGTACTCACTAGGTAGCCTTGTGCTACATTAGCTACTACACACAGTGTACTCACTAGGTAGCCTTGTGTTACATTAGCTACTACACACAGTGTACTCACTAGGTAGCCTTGTGTTACATTAGCTACTACACACAGTGTACTCACTAGGTAGCCTTGTGCTACATTAGCTACTACACACAGTGTACTCACTAGGTAGCCTTGTGTTACATTAGCTACTACACACAGTGTACTCACTAGGTAGCCTTGTGCTACATTAGCTACTACACACAGTGTACTCACTAGGTAGCCTTGTGTTACATTAGCTACTACACACAGTGTACTCACTAGGTAGCCTTGTGTTACATTAGCTACTACACTCAGTGTACTCACTAGGTAGCCTTGTGTTACATTAGCTACTACACACAGTGTACTCACTAGGTAGCCTTGTACTACATTAGCTACTACACTCAGTGTACTCACTAGGTAGCCTTGTACTACATTAGCTACTACACACAGTGTACTCACTAGGTAGCCTTGTGTTACATTAGCTACTACACACAGTGTACTCACTAGGTAGCCTTGTGTTACATTAGCTACTACACTGAGTGTACTCACTAGGTAGCCTTGTGTTACATTAGCTACTACACACAGTGTACTCACTAGGTAGCCTTGTACTACATTAGCTACTACACACAGTGTACTCACTAGGTAGCCTTGTGCTACATTAGCTACTACACACAGTGTACTCACTAGGTAGCCTTGTGTTACATTAGCTACTACACACAGTGTACTCACTAGGTAGCCTTGTGTTACATTAGCTACTACACACAGTGTACTCACTAGGTAGCCTTGTACTACATTAGCTACTACACACAGTGTACTCACTAGGTAGCCTTGTGTTACATTAGCTACTACACACAGTGTACTCACTAGGTAGCCTTGTGCTACATTAGCTACTACACACAGTGTACTCACTAGGTAGCCTTGTGTTACATTAGCTACTACACACAGTGTACTCACTAGGTAGCCTTGTGTTACATTAGCTACTACACTCAGTGTACTCACTAGGTAGCCTTGTACTACATTAGCTACTACACTCAGTGTACTCACTAGGCAGCCTTGTGTTACATTAGCTACTACACACAGTGTACTCACTAGGTAGCCTTGTGTTACATTAGCTACTACACACAGTGTACTCACTAGGTAGCCTTGTGTTACATTAGCTACTACACACAGTGTGCTCACTAGGTAGCCTTGTACTACATTAGCTACTACACACAGTGTACTCACTAGGTAGCCTTGTGTTACATTAGCTACTACACACAGTGTACTCACTAGGTAGCCTTGTGTTACATTAGCTACTACACACAGTGTACTCACTAGGTAGCCTTGTGCTACATTAGCTACTACACACAGTGTACTCACTAGGTAGCCTTGTGTTACATTAGCTACTACACACAGTGTACTCACTAGGTAGCCTTGTGTTACATTAGCTACTACACTCAGTGTACTCACTAGGTAGCCTTGTACTACATTAGCTACTACACTCAGTGTACTCACTAGGCAGCCTTGTGTTACATTAGCTACTACACACAGTGTACTCACTAGGTAGCCTTGTGTTACATTAGCTACTACACACAGTGTACTCACTAGGTAGCCTTGTGTTACATTAGCTACTACACACAGTGTACTCACTAGGTAGCCTTGTGTTACATTAGCTACTACACACAGTGTGCTCACTAGGTAGCCTTGTACTACATTAGCTACTACACACAGTGTACTCACTAGGTAGCCTTGTGTTACATTAGCTACTACACACAGTGTACTCACTAGGTAGCCTTGTGTTACATTAGCTACTACACACAGTGTACTCACTAGGTAGCCTTGTGCTACATTAGCTACTACACACAGTGTACTCACTAGGTAGCCTTGTACTACATTAGCTACTACACACAGTGTGCTCACTAGGTAGCCTTGTGTTACATTAGCTACTACACTCAGTGTACTCACTAGGTAGCCTTGTGTTACATTAGCTACTACACACAGTGTACTCACTAGGTAGCCTTGTACTACATTAGCTACTACACACAGTGTACTCACTAGGTAGCCTTGTGTTACATTAGCTACTACACACAGTGTACTCACTAGGTAGCCTTGTACTACATTAGCTACTACACACAGTGTACTCACTAGGTAGCCTTGTGTTACATTAGCTACTACACACAGTGTACTCACTAGGTAGCCTTGTACTACATTAGCTACTACACTCAGTGTACTCACTAGGTAGCCTTGTGTTACATTAGCTACTACACACAGTGTACTCACTAGGTAGCCTTGTGCTACATTAGCTACTACACACAGTGTACTCACTAGGTAGCCTTGTGTTACATTAGCTACTACACACAGTGTACTCACTAGGTAGCCTTGTACTACATTAGCTACTACACACAGTGTACTCACTAGGTAGCCTTGTGTTACATTAGCTACTACACACAGTGTACTCACTAGGTAGCCTTGTGTTACATTAGCTACTACACACAGTGTACTCACTAGGTAGCCTTGTGTTACATTAGCTACTACACACAGTGTACTCACTAGGTAGCCTTGTGTTACATTAGCTACTACACTCAGTGTACTCACTAGGTAGCCTTGTACTACATTAGCTACTACACTCAGTGTACTCACTAGGTAGCCTTGTACTACATTAGCTACTACACTCAGTGTACTCACTAGGTAGCCTTGTGTTACATTAGCTACTACACACAGTGTACTCACTAGGTAGCCTTGTGCTACATTAGCTACTACACACAGTGTACTCACTAGGTAGCCTTGTGCTACATTAGCTACTACACACAGTGTACTCACTAGGTAGCCTTGTACTACATTAGCTACTACACACAGTGTACTCACTAGGTAGCCTTGTGTTACATTAGCTACTACACACAGTGTGCTCACTAGGTAGCCTTGTGTTACATTAGCTACTACACACAGTGTACTCACTAGGTAGCCTTGTGTTACATTAGCTACTACACACAGTGTACTCACTAGGTAGCCTTGTGTTACATTAGCTACTACACACAGTGTACTCACTAGGTAGCCTTGTGTTACATTAGCTACTACACACAGTGTACTCACTAGGTAGCCTTGTGTTACATTAGCTACTACACTCAGTGTACTCACTAGGTAGCCTTGTACTACATTAGCTACTACACACAGTGTACTCACTAGGTAGCCTTGTGTTACATTAGCTACTACACTCAGTGTACTCACTAGGTAGCCTTGTGTTACATTAGCTACTACACACAGTGTACTCACTAGGTAGCCTTGTGTTACATTAGCTACTACACTCAGTGTACTCACTAGGTAGCCTTGTACTACATTAGCTACTACACACAGTGTACTCACTAGGTAGCCTTGTACTACATTAGCTACTACACACAGTGTACTCACTAGGTAGCCTTGTGTTACATTAGCTACTACACTCAGTGTACTCACTAGGTAGCCTTGTACTACATTAGCTACTACACACAGTGTGCTCACTAGGTAGCCTTGTGTTACATTAGCTACTACACACAGTGTACTCACTAGGTAGCCTTGTGCTACATTAGCTACTACACTCAGTGTACTCACTAGGTAGCCTTGTACTACATTAGCTACTACACTCAGTGTACTCACTAGGTAGCCTTGTACTACATTAGCTACTACACACAGTGTACTCGCTAGGTAGCCTTGTGTTACATTAGCTACTACACTCAGTGTACTCACTAGGTAGCCTTGTACTACATTAGCTACTACACTCAGTGTACTCACTAGGTAGCCTTGTGGTACATTAGCTACTACACACAGTGTACTCACTAGGTAGCCTTGTACTACATTAGCTACTACACACAGTGTACTCACTAGGTAGCCTTGTACTACATTAGCTACTACACACAGTGTACTCACTAGGTAGCCTTGTGTTACATTAGCTACTACACTCAGTGTACTCACTAGGTAGCCTTGTGTTACATTAGCTACTACACACAGTGTACTCACTAGGTAGCCTTGTGTTACATTAGCTACTACACACAGTGTACTCACTAGGTAGCCTTGTGTTACATTAGCTACTACACACAGTGTACTCACTAGGTAGCCTTGTGTTACATTAGCTACTACACTCAGTGTACTCACTAGGTAGCCTTGTACTACATTAGCTACTACACACAGTGTGCTCACTAGGTAGCCTTGTGTTACATTAGCTACTACACTCAGTGTACTCACTAGGTAGCCTTGTGTTACATTAGCTACTACACTCAGTGTACTCACTAGGTAGCCTTGTGTTACATTAGCTACTACACACAGTGTACTCACTAGGTAGCCTTGTGTTACATTAGCTACTACACACAGTGTACTCACTAGGTAGCCTTGTACTACATTAGCTACTACACACAGTGTACTCACTAGGTAGCCTTGTGTTACATTAGCTACTACACACAGTGTACTCACTAGGTAGCCTTGTGCTACATTAGCTACTACACACAGTGTACTCACTAGGTAGCCTTGTGTTACATTAGCTACTACACACAGTGTACTCACTAGGTAGCCTTGTGCTACATTAGCTACTACACTCAGTGTACTCACTAGGTAGCCTTGTGTTACATTAGCTACTACACACAGTGTACTCACTAGGTAGCCTTGTACTACATTAGCTACTACACACAGTGTACTCACTAGGTAGCCTTGTGTTACATTAGCTACTACACACAGTGTACTCACTAGGTAGCCTTGTACTACATTAGCTACTACACACAGTGTACTCACTAGGTAGCCTTGTGTTACATTAGCTACTACACACAGTGTACTCACTAGGTAGCCTTGTACTACATTAGCTACTACACACAGTGTACTCACTAGGTAGCCTTGTACTACATTAGCTACTACACACAGTGTACTCACTAGGTAGCCTTGTGTTACATTAGCTACTACACTCAGTGTACTCACTAGGTAGCCTTGTACTACATTAGCTACTACACACAGTGTACTCACTAGGTAGCCTTGTACTACATTAGCTACTACACACAGTGTACTCACTAGGTAGCCTTGTACTACATTAGCTACTACACACAGTGTACTCACTAGGTAGCCTTGTGTTACATTAGCTACTACACACAGTGTACTCACTAGGTAGCCTTGTGTTACATTAGCTACTACACACAGTGTACTCACTAGGTAGCCTTGTACTACATTAGCTACTACACACAGTGTACTCACTAGGTAGCCTTGTGCTACATTAGCTACTACACTCAGTGTACTCACTAGGTAGCCTTGTGTTACATTAGCTACTACACACAGTGTACTCACTAGGTAGCCTTGTGTTACATTAGCTACTACACACAGTGTACTCACTAGGTAGCCTTGTGTTACATTAGCTACTACACACAGTGTACTCACTAGGTAGCCTTGTGTTACATTAGCTACTACACACAGTGTACTCACTAGGTAGCCTTGTGCTACATTAGCTACTACACACAGTGTACTCACTAGGTAGCCTTGTGCTACATTAGCTACTACACACAGTGTACTCACTAGGTAGCCTTGTGTTACATTAGCTACTACACTCAGTGTACTCACTAGGTAGCCTTGTGTTACATTAGCTACTACACTCAGTGTACTCACTAGGTAGCCTTGTGCTACATTAGCTACTACACACAGTGTACTCACTAGGTAGCCTTGTACTACATTAGCTACTACACTCAGTGTACTCACTAGGTAGCCTTGTACTACATTAGCTACTACACACAGTGTACTCGCTAGGTAGCCTTGTGTTACATTAGCTACTACACTCAGTGTACTCACTAGGTAGCCTTGTGTTACATTAGCTACTACACTCAGTGTACTCACTAGGTAGCCTTGTGCTACATTAGCTACTACACACAGTGTACTCACTAGGTAGCCTTGTACTACATTAGCTACTACACTCAGTGTACTCACTAGGTAGCCTTGTACTACATTAGCTACTACACTCAGTGTACTCACTAGGTAGCCTTGTACTACATTAGCTACTACACACAGTGTACTCACTAGGTAGCCTTGTACTACATTAGCTACTACACACAGTGTACTCACTAGGTAGCCTTGTACTACATTAGCTACTACACACAGTGTACTCACTAGGTAGCCTTGTACTACATTAGCTACTACACTCAGTGTACTCACTAGGTAGCCTTGTACTACATTAGCTACTACACACAGTGTACTCACTAGGTAGCCTTGTACTACATTAGCTACTACACACAGTGTACTCACTAGGTAGCCTTGTACTACATTAGCTACTACACTCAGTGTACTCACTAGGTAGCCTTGTACTACATTAGCTACTACACTCAGTGTACTCACTAGGTAGCCTTGTGGTACATTAGCTACTACACACAGTGTACTCACTAGGTAGCCTTGTACTACATTAGCTACTACACACAGTGTACTCACTAGGTAGCCTTGTACTACATTAGCTACTACACACAGTGTACTCACTAGGTAGCCTTGTGTTACATTAGCTACTACACACAGTGTACTCACTAGGTAGCCTTGTGTTACATTAGCTACTACACACAGTGTGCTCACTAGGTAGCCTTGTGTTACATTAGCTACTACACTCAGTGTACTCACTAGGTAGCCTTGTGTTACATTAGCTACTACACACAGTGTACTCACTAGGTAGCCTTGTGTTACATTAGCTACTACACTGAGTGTACTCACTAGGTAGCCTTGTGTTACATTAGCTACTACACACAGTGTACTCACTAGGTAGCCTTGTACTACATTAGCTACTACACACAGTGTACTCACTAGGTAGCCTTGTGTTACATTAGCTACTACACACAGTGTACTCACTAGGTAGCCTTGTGTTACATTAGCTACTACACACAGTGTACTCACTAGGTAGCCTTGTGTTACATTAGCTACTACACACAGTGTACTCACTAGGTAGCCTTGTGTTACATTAGCTACTACACACAGTGTGCTCACTAGGTAGCCTTGTGTTACATTAGCTACTACACTCAGTGTACTCACTAGGTAGCCTTGTGTTACATTAGCTACTACACACAGTGTACTCACTAGGTAGCCTTGTGTTACATTAGCTACTACACTGAGTGTACTCACTAGGTAGCCTTGTGTTACATTAGCTACTACACACAGTGTACTCACTAGGTAGCCTTGTACTACATTAGCTACTACACACAGTGTACTCACTAGGTAGCCTTGTGTTACATTAGCTACTACACACAGTGTACTCACTAGGTAGCCTTGTTTTACATTAGCTACTACACACAGTGTACTCACTAGGTAGCCTTGTGTTACATTAGCTACTACACTCAGTGTACCCACTAGGTAGCCTTGTACTACATTAGCTACTACACACAGTGTGCTCACTAGGTAGCCTTGTGTTACATTAGCTACTACACACAGTGTACTCACTAGGTAGCCTTGTACTACATTAGCTACTACACACAGTGTACTCACTAGGTAGCCTTGTGCTACATTAGCTACTACACTCAGTGTACTCACTAGGTAGCCTTGTACTACATTAGCTACTACACACAGTGTACTCACTAGGTAGCCTTGTGTTACATTAGCTACTACACACAGTGTACTCACTAGGTAGCCTTGTACTACATTAGCTACTACACTCAGTGTACTCACTAGGTAGCCTTGTGTTACATTAGCTACTACACTCAGTGTACTCACTAGGTAGCCTTGTACTACATTAGCTACTACACTCAGTGTACTCACTAGGTAGCCTTGTGTTACATTAGCTACTACACTCAGTGTACTCACTAGGTAGCCTTGTGTTACATTAGCTACTACACACAGTGTACTCACTAGGTAGCCTTGTGCTACATTAGCTACTACACTCAGTGTGCTCACTAGGTAGCCTTGTACTACATTAGCTACTACACACAGTGTGCTCACTAGGTAGCCTTGTACTACATTAGCTACTACACTCAGTGTGCTCACTAGGTAGCCTTGTGCTACATTAGCTACTACACACAGTGTGCTCACTAGGTAGCCTTGTACTACATTAGCTACTACACACAGTGTGCTCACTAGGTAGCCTTGTACTACATTAGCTACTACACACAGTGTGCTCACTAGGTAGCCTTGTGTTACATTAGCTACTACACTCAGTGTGCTCACTAGGTAGCCTTGTGTTACATTAGCTACTACACTCAGTGTGCTCACTAGGTAGCCTTGTGCTACATTAGCTACTACACACAGTGTGCTCACTAGGTAGCCTTGTGCTACATTAGCTACTACACACAGTGTACTCACTAGGTAGCCTTGTGTTACATTAGCTACTACACACAGTGTACTCACTAGGTAGCCTTGTGTTACATTAGCTACTACACACAGTGTACTCACTAGGTAGCCTTGTGTTACATTAGCTACTACACACAGTGTACTCACTAGGTAGCCTTGTACTACATTAGCTACTACACACAGTGTGCTCACTAGGTAGCCTTGTGTTACATTAGCTACTACACTCAGTGTACTCACTAGGTAGCCTTGTACTACATTAGCTACTACACACAGTGTACTCACTAGGTAGCCTTGTGCTACATTAGCTACTACACTCAGTGTGCTCACTAGGTAGCCTTGTACTACATTAGCTACTACACACAGTGTGCTCACTAGGTAGCCTTGTACTACATTAGCTACTACACACAGTGTACTCACTAGGTAGCCTTGTACTACATTAGCTACTACACACAGTGTACTCACTAGGTAGCCTTGTGCTACATTAGCTACTACACTCAGTGTACTCACTAGGTAGCCTTGTACTACATTAGCTACTACACACAGTGTACTCACTAGGTAGCCTTGTGTTACATTAGCTACTACACACAGTGTACTCACTAGGTAGCCTTGTGTTACATTAGCTACTACACACAGTGTACTCACTAGGTAGCCTTGTGTTACATTAGCTACTACACACAGTGTACTCACTAGGTAGCCTTGTGTTACATTAGCTACTACACACAGTGTACTCACTAGGTAGCCTTGTGTTACATTAGCTACTACACACACTGTACTCACTAGGTAGCCTTGTACTACATTAGCTACTACACACAGTGTACTCACTAGGTAGCCTTGTGTTACATTAGCTACTACACTCAGTGTACTCACTAGGTAGCCTTGTACTACATTAGCTACTACACACAGTGTACTCACTAGGTAGCCTTGTGTTACATTAGCTACTACACTCAGTGTACTCACTAGGTAGCCTTGTGTTACATTAGCTACTACACACAGTGTACTCACTAGGTAGCCTTGTGTTACATTAGCTACTACACTCAGTGTACTCACTAGGTAGCCTTGTACTACATTAGCTACTACACACAGTGTACTCACTAGGTAGCCTTGTACTACATTAGCTACTACACACAGTGTACTCACTAGGTAGCCTTGTGTTACATTAGCTACTACACACAGTGTACTCACTAGGTAGCCTTGTGTTACATTAGCTACTACACACAGTGTACTCACTAGGTAGCCTTGTGTTACATTAGCTACTACACACAGTGTACTCACTAGGTAGCCTTGTACTACATTAGCTACTACACACAGTGTACTCACTAGGTAGCCTTGTGTTACATTAGCTACTACACACAGTGTGCTCACTAGGTAGCCTTGTGTTACATTAGCTACTACACTCAGTGTACTCACTAGGTAGCCTTGTGTTACATTAGCTACTACACTCAGTGTACTCACTAGGTAGCCTTGTGCTACATTAGCTACTACACACAGTGTACTCACTAGGTAGCCTTGTGTTACATTAGCTACTACACTCAGTGTACTCACTAGGTAGCCTTGTGTTACATTAGCTACTACACACAGTGTGCTCACTAGGTAGCCTTGTGTTACATTAGCTACTACACTCAGTGTACTCACTAGGTAGCCTTGTGTTACATTAGCTACTACACACAGTGTACTCACTAGGTAGCCTTGTGTTACATTAGCTACTACACACAGTGTACTCACTAGGTAGCCTTGTGTTACATTAGCTACTACACTCAGTGTACTCACTAGGTAGCCTTGTGCTACATTAGCTACTACACACAGTGTACTCACTAGGTAGCCTTGTGTTACATTAGCTACTACACACAGTGTACTCACTAGGTAGCCTTGTACTACATTAGCTACTACACACAGTGTACTCACTAGGTAGCCTTGTGTTACATTAGCTACTACACACAGTGTGCTCACTAGGTAGCCTTGTGTTACATTAGCTACTACACTCAGTGTACTCACTAGGTAGCCTTGTGTTACATTAGCTACTACACACAGTGTACTCACTAGGTAGCCTTGTGTTACATTAGCTACTACACACAGTGTACTCACTAGGTAGCCTTGTGCTACATTAGCTACTACACACAGTGTACTCACTAGGTAGCCTTGTGTTACATTAGCTACTACACACAGTGTACTCACTAGGTAGCCTTGTGTTACATTAGCTACTACACTCAGTGTACTCACTAGGTAGCCTTGTGTTACATTAGCTACTACACACAGTGTACTCACTAGGTAGCCTTGTGTTACATTAGCTACTACACACAGTGTACTCACTAGGTAGCCTTGTGCTACATTAGCTACTACACACAGTGTACTCACTAGGTAGCCTTGTGTTACATTAGCTACTACACACAGTGTACTCACTAGGTAGCCTTGTGTTACATTAGCTACTACACACAGTGTACTCACTAGGTAGCCTTGTGTTACATTAGCTACTACACACAGTGTACTCACTAGGTAGCCTTGTACTACATTAGCTACTACACACAGTGTACTCACTAGGTAGCCTTGTGCTACATTAGCTACTACACACAGTGTACTCACTAGGTAGCCTTGTGTTACATTAGCTACTACACACAGTGTACTCACTAGGTAGCCTTGTACTACATTAGCTACTACACACAGTGTGCTCACTAGGTAGCCTTGTGCTACATTAGCTACTACACACAGTGTACTCACTAGGTAGCCTTGTGTTACATTAGCTACTACACACAGTGTACTCACTAGGTAGCCTTGTGTTACATTAGCTACTACACACACTGTACTCACTAGGTAGCCTTGTGTTACATTAGCTACTACACACAGTGTGCTCACTAGGTAGCCTTGTACTACATTAGCTACTACACACAGTGTACTCACTAGGTAGCCTTGTGTTACATTAGCTACTACACACAGTGTACTCACTAGGTAGCCTTGTGTTACATTAGCTACTACACACAGTGTGCTCACTAGGTAGCCTTGTACTACATTAGCTACTACACTCAGTGTACTCACTAGGTAGCCTTGTGTTACATTAGCTACTACACACAGTGTACTCACTAGGTAGCCTTGTGTTACATTAGCTACTACACACAGTGTACTCACTAGGTAGCCTTGTGCTACATTAGCTACTACACACAGTGTACTCACTAGGTAGCCTTGTGTTACATTAGCTACTACACACAGTGTACTCACTAGGTAGCCTTGTGTTACATTAGCTACTACACTCAGTGTACTCACTAGGTAGCCTTGTGTTACATTAGCTACTACACACAGTGTACTCACTAGGTAGCCTTGTACTACATTAGCTACTACACACAGTGTACTCACTAGGTAGCCTTGTGCTACATTAGCTACTACACACAGTGTACTCACTAGGTAGCCTTGTGTTACATTAGCTACTACACACAGTGTACTCACTAGGTAGCCTTGTACTACATTAGCTACTACACACAGTGTGCTCACTAGGTAGCCTTGTGCTACATTAGCTACTACACACAGTGTACTCACTAGGTAGCCTTGTACTACATTAGCTACAACACACAGTGTGCTCACTAGGTAGCCTTGTACTACATTAGCTACTACACACAGTGTACTCACTAGGTAGCCTTGTGTTACATTAGCTACTACACACAGTGTACTCACTAGGTAGCCTTGTGTTACATTAGCTACTACACTCAGTGTACTCACTAGGTAGCCTTGTGTTACATTAGCTACTACACACAGTGTACTCACTAGGTAGCCTTGTACTACATTAGCTACTACACTCAGTGTACTCACTAGGTAGCCTTGTGTTACATTAGCTACTACACTCAGTGTACTCACTAGGTAGCCTTGTACTACATTAGCTACTACACACAGTGTACTCACTAGGTAGCCTTGTACTACATTAGCTACTACACTCAGTGTGCTCACTAGGTAGCCTTGTACTACATTAGCTACTACACACAGTGTACTCACTAGGTAGCCTTGTACTACATTAGCTACTACACTCAGTGTACTCACTAGGGAGCCTTGTGTTACATTAGCTACTACACACAGTGTACTCACTAGGTAGCCTTGTACTACATTAGCTACTACACACAGTGTACTCACTAGGTAGCCTTGTGTTACATTAGCTACTACACACAGTGTACTCACTAGGTAGCCTTGTGTTACATTAGCTACTACACACAGTGTACTCACTAGGTAGCCTTGTGTTACATTAGCTACTACACACAGTGTACTCACTAGGTAGCCTTGTGCTACATTAGCTACTACACACAGTGTGCTCACTAGGTAGCCTTGTGTTACATTAGCTACTACACACAGTGTACTCACTAGGTAGCCTTGTGTTACATTAGCTACTACACACAGTGTACTCACTAGGTAGCCTTGTGTTACATTAGCTACTACACACAGTGTACTCACTAGGTAGCCTTGTACTACATTAGCTACTACACACAGTGTACTCACTAGGTAGCCTTGTGTTACATTAGCTACTACACACAGTGTACTCACTAGGTAGCCTTGTGTTACATTAGCTACTACACTCAGTGTACTCACTAGGTAGCCTTGTGTTACATTAGCTACTACACACAGTGTGCTCACTAGGTAGCCTTGTGTTACATTAGCTACTACACACAGTGTACTCACTAGGTAGCCTTGTGCTACATTAGCTACTACACTCAGTGTACTCACTAGGTAGCCTTGTGCTACATTAGCTACTACACACAGTGTGCTCACTAGGTAGCCTTGTGCTACATTAGCTACTACACTCAGTGTACTCACTAGGTAGCCTTGTGCTACATTAGCTACTACACACAGTGTGCTCACTAGGTAGCCTTGTACTACATTAGCTACTACACACAGTGTACTCACTAGGTAGCCTTGTGTTACATTAGCTACTACACACACTGTACTCACTAGGTAGCCTTGTGTTACATTAGCTACTACACACAGTGTGCTCACTAGGTAGCCTTGTACTACATTAGCTACTACACACAGTGTACTCACTAGGTAGCCTTGTGTTACATTAGCTACTACACACAGTGTACTCACTAGGTAGCCTTGTGTTACATTAGCTACTACACTCAGTGTACTCACTAGGTAGCCTTGTGTTACATTAGCTACTACACACAGTGTACTCACTAGGTAGCCTTGTGCTACATTAGCTACTACACACAGTGTGCTCACTAGGTAGCCTTGTGTTACATTAGCTACTACACTCAGTGTACTCACTAGGTAGCCTTGTGTTACATTAGCTACTACACACAGTGTACTCACTAGGTAGCCTTGTACTACATTAGCTACTACACACAGTGTACTCACTAGGTAGCCTTGTGCTACATTAGCTACTACACACAGTGTGCTCACTAGGTAGCCTTGTGTTACATTAGCTACTACACACAGTGTACTCACTAGGTAGCCTTGTACTACATTAGCTACTACACTCAGTGTACTCACTAGGTAGCCTTGTGTTACATTAGCTACTACACACAGTGTACTCACTAGGTAGCCTTGTGCTACATTAGCTACTACACACAGTGTGCTCACTAGGTAGCCTTGTGCTACATTAGCTACTACACACAGTGTACTCACTAGGTAGCCTTGTGTTACATTAGCTACTACACACAGTGTACTCACTAGGTAGCCTTGTGTTACATTAGCTACTACACACAGTGTGCTCACTAGGTAGCCTTGTGTTACATTAGCTACTACACACAGTGTGCTCACTAGGTAGCCTTGTGTTACATTAGCTACTACACACAGTGTACTCACTAGGTAGCCTTGTACTACATTAGCTACTACACACAGTGTACTCACTAGGTAGCCTTGTACTACATTAGCTACTACACACAGTGTACTCACTAGGTAGCCTTGTGCTACATTAGCTACTACACACAGTGTACTCACTAGGTAGCCTTGTGTTACATTAGCTACTACACACAGTGTACTCACTAGGTAGCCTTGTGTTACATTAGCTACTACACACAGTGTGCTCACTAGGTAGCCTTGTGTTACATTAGCTACTACACACAGTGTGCTCACTAGG
Source organism: Meconema thalassinum (assembly GCA_946902985.2). Lineage (NCBI taxonomy): Eukaryota > Metazoa > Arthropoda > Insecta > Orthoptera > Tettigoniidae > Meconema > Meconema thalassinum. The sequence goes on along the minus strand of OX336400.1, from coordinate 213,300,471 downwards.
TAGCCTTGTGTTACATTAGCTACTACACACAGTGTACTCACTAGGTAGCCTTGTGTTACATTAGCTACTACACTCAGTGTACTCACTAGGTAGCCTTGTACTACATTAGCTACTACACTCAGTGTGCTCACTAGGTAGCCTTGTGCTACATTAGCTACTACACACAGTGTACTCACTAGGTAGCCTTGTGTTACATTAGCTACTACACACAGTGTACTCACTAGGTAGCCTTGTACTACATTAGCTACTACACACAGTGTGCTCACTAGGTAGCCTTGTACTACATTAGCTACTACACACAGTGTACTCACTAGGTAGCCTTGTGTTACATTAGCTACTACACTCAGTGTACTCACTAGGTAGCCTTGTACTACATTAGCTACTACACACAGTGTACTCACTAGGTAGCCTTGTGCTACATTAGCTACTACACACAGTGTACTCACTAGGTAGCCTTGTGTTACATTAGCTACTACACACAGTGTACTCACTAGGTAGCCTTGTGTTACATTAGCTACTACACACAGTGTACTCACTAGGTAGCCTTGTGTTACATTAGCTACTACACACAGTGTACTCACTAGGTAGCCTTGTGTTACATTAGCTACTACACACAGTGTACTCACTAGGTAGCCTTGTGTTACATTAGCTACTACACACAGTGTGCTCACTAGGTAGCCTTGTGCTACATTAGCTACTACACTCAGTGTACTCACTAGGTAGCCTTGTGTTACATTAGCTACTACACACAGTGTACTCACTAGGTAGCCTTGTGTTACATTAGCTACTACACTCAGTGTGCTCACTAGGTAGCCTTGTGCTACATTAGCTACTACACACAGTGTACTCACTAGGTAGCCTTGTGTTACATTAGCTACTACACACAGTGTGCTCACTAGGTAGCCTTGTGTTACATTAGCTACTACACACAGTGTACTCACTAGGTAGCCTTGTGTTACATTAGCTACTACACTCAGTGTGCTCACTAGGTAGCCTTGTGTTACATTAGCTACTACACTCAGTGTGCTCACTAGGTAGCCTTGTGTTACATTAGCTACTACACACAGTGTACTCACTAGGTAGCCTTGTACTACATTAGCTACTACACACAGTGTACTCACTAGGTAGCCTTGTGTTACATTAGCTACTACACACAGTGTACTCACTAGGTAGCCTTGTACTACATTAGCTACTACACTCAGTGTACTCACTAGGTAGCCTTGTGTTACATTAGCTACTACACACAGTGTACTCACTAGGTAGCCTTGTGCTACATTAGCTACTACACTCAGTGTACTCACTAGGTAGCCTTGTGTTACATTAGCTACTACACTCAGTGTACTCACTAGGTAGCCTTGTGTTACATTAGCTACTACACACAGTGTACTCACTAGGTAGCCTTGTGTTACATTAGCTACTACACACAGTGTACTCACTAGGTAGCCTTGTGTTACATTAGCTACTACACACAGTGTACTCACTAGGTAGCCTTGTGTTACATTAGCTACTACACACAGTGTACTCACTAGGTAGCCTTGTGTTACATTAGCTACTACACTCAGTGTACTCACTAGGTAGCCTTGTGTTACATTAGCTACTACACACAGTGTACTCACTAGGTAGCCTTGTGTTACATTAGCTACTACACTCAGTGTACTCACTAGGTAGCCTTGTGTTACATTAGCTACTACACACAGTGTGCTCACTAGGTAGCCTTGTGCTACATTAGCTACTACACTCAGTGTACTCACTAGGTAGCCTTGTGTTACATTAGCTACTACACTCAGTGTACTCACTAGGTAGCCTTGTACTACATTAGCTACTACACTCAGTGTACTCACTAGGTAGCCTTGTGTTACATTAGCTACTACACGCAGTGTACTCACTAGGTAGCCTTGTACTACATTAGCTACTACACTCAGTGTACTCACTAGGTAGCCTTGTGTTACATTAGCTACTACACACAGTGTACTCACTAGGTAGCCTTGTGTTACATTAGCTACTACACACAGTGTGCTCACTAGGTAGCCTTGTACTACATTAGCTACTACACACAGTGTACTCACTAGGTAGCCTTGTGTTACATTAGCTACTACACACAGTGTACTCACTAGGTAGCCTTGTGTTACATTAGCTACTACACACAGTGTACTCACTAGGTAGCCTTGTGTTACATTAGCTACTACACTCAGTGTACTCACTAGGTAGCCTTGTGCTACATTAGCTACTACACACAGTGTACTCACTAGGTAGCCTTGTACTACATTAGCTACTACACACAGTGTACTCACTAGGTAGCCTTGTGTTACATTAGCTACTACACACAGTGTGCTCACTAGGTAGCCTTGTGCTACATTAGCTACTACACACAGTGTGCTCACTAGGTAGCCTTGTGCTACATTAGCTACTACACACAGTGTACTCACTAGGTAGCCTTGTGTTACATTAGCTACTACACACAGTGTACTCACTAGGTAGCCTTGTACTACATTAGCTACTACACACAGTGTACTCACTAGGTAGCCTTGTGTTACATTAGCTACTACACACAGTGTACTCACTAGGTAGCCTTGTGTTACATTAGCTACTACACACAGTGTACTCACTAGGTAGCCTTGTGTTACATTAGCTACTACACTCAGTGTGCTCACTAGGTAGCCTTGTGTTACATTAGCTACTACACACAGTGTACTCACTAGGTAGCCTTGTGTTACATTAGCTACTACACACAGTGTACTCACTAGGTAGCCTTGTGTTACATTAGCTACTACACACAGTGTACTCACTAGGTAGCCTTGTACTACATTAGCTACTACACACAGTGTGCTCACTAGGTAGCCTTGTGTTACATTAGCTACTACACACAGTGTGCTCACTAGGTAGCCTTGTGTTACATTAGCTACTACACACAGTGTACTCACTAGGTAGCCTTGTGTTACATTAGCTACTACACTCAGTGTACTCACTAGGTAGCCTTGTACTACATTAGCTACTACACACAGTGTACTCACTAGGTAGCCTTGTGCTACATTAGCTACTACACACAGTGTACTCACTAGGTAGCCTTGTGTTACATTAGCTACTACACACAGTGTACTCACTAGGTAGCCTTGTGTTACATTAGCTACTACACACAGTGTGCTCACTAGGTAGCCTTGTGTTACATTAGCTACTACACTCAGTGTACTCACTAGGTAGCCTTGTGCTACATTAGCTACTACACACAGTGTACTCACTAGGTAGCCTTGTGTTACATTAGCTACTACACACAGTGTACTCACTAGGTAGCCTTGTACTACATTAGCTACTACACACAGTGTGCTCACTAGGTAGCCTTGTGTTACATTAGCTACTACACACAGTGTGCTCACTAGGTAGCCTTGTGTTACATTAGCTACTACACACAGTGTACTCACTAGGTAGCATTGTGTTACATTAGCTACTACACACAGTGTACTCACTAGGTAGCCTTGTGCTACATTAGCTACTACACACAGTGTACTCACTAGGTAGCCTTGTGTTACATTAGCTACTACACACAGTGTGCTCACTAGGTAGCCTTGTGTTACATTAGCTACTACACACAGTGTGCTCACTAGGTAGCCTTGTGTTACATTAGCTACTACACACAGTGTACTCACTAGGTAGCCTTGTGTTACATTAGCTACTACACACAGTGTGCTCACTAGGTAGCCTTGTGTTACATTAGCTACTACACACAGTGTACTCACTAGGTAGCCTTGTGTTACATTAGCTACTACACACAGTGTACTCACTAGGTAGCCTTGTGTTACATTAGCTACTACACACAGTGTACTCACTAGGTAGCCTTGTACTACATTAGCTACTACACACAGTGTGCTCACTAGGTAGCCTTGTGTTACATTAGCTACTACACTCAGTGTACTCACTAGGTAGCCTTGTACTACATTAGCTACTACACACAGTGTACTCACTAGGTAGCCTTGTGTTACATTAGCTACTACACACAGTGTACTCACTAGGTAGCCTTGTGTTACATTAGCTACTACACACAGTGTACTCACTAGGTAGCCTTGTGTTACATTAGCTACTACACTCAGTGTACTCACTAGGTAGCCTTGTACTACATTAGCTACTACACACAGTGTGCTCACTAGGTAGCCTTGTGTTACATTAGCTACTACACACAGTGTACTCACTAGGTAGCCTTGTGTTACATTAGCTACTACACTCAGTGTACTCACTAGGTAGCCTTGTGTTACATTAGCTACTACACACAGTGTACTCACTAGGTAGCCTTGTGTTACATTAGCTACTACACTCAGTGTACTCACTAGGTAGCCTTGTGTTACATTAGCTACTACACACAGTGTACTCACTAGGTAGCCTTGTACTACATTAGCTACTACACACAGTGTGCTCACTAGGTAGTCTTGTGTTACATTAGCTACTACACTCAGTGTACTCACTAGGTAGCCTTGTACTACATTAGCTACTACACACAGTGTACTCACTAGGTAGCCTTGTACTACATTAGCTACTACACACAGTGTACTCACTAGGTAGCCTTGTACTACATTAGCTACTACACTCAGTGTACTCACTAGGTAGCCTTGTGTTACATTAGCTACTACACACAGTGTGCTCACTAGGTAGCCTTGTGTTACATTAGCTACTACACTCAGTGTACTCACTAGGTAGCCTTGTACTACATTAGCTACTACACACAGTGTACTCACTAGGTAGCCTTGTACTACATTAGCTACTACACACAGTGTACTCACTAGGTAGCCTTGTGTTACATTAGCTACTACACTCAGTGTACTCACTAGGTAGCCTTGTACTACATTAGCTACTACACACAGTGTGCTCACTAGGTAGCCTTGTGTTACATTAGCTACTACACACAGTGTACTCACTAGGTAGCCTTGTGTTACATTAGCTACTACACACAGTGTACTCACTAGGTAGCCTTGTGTTACATTAGCTACTACACACAGTGTACTCACTAGGTAGCCTTGTGCTACATTAGCTACTACACACAGTGTACTCACTAGGTAGCCTTGTACTACATTAGCTACTACACACAGTGTACTCACTAGGTAGCCTTGTGTTACATTAGCTACTACACTCAGTGTACTCACTAGGTAGCCTTGTGTTACATTAGCTACTACACACAGTGTACTCACTAGGTAGCCTTGTGTTACATTAGCTACTACACTCAGTGTACTCACTAGGTAGCCTTGTGTTACATTAGCTACTACACACAGTGTACTCACTAGGTAGCCTTGTGCTACATTAGCTACTACAGTCAGTGTACTCACTAGGTAGCCTTGTGTTACATTAGCTACTACACTCAGTGTACTCACTAGGTAGCCTTGTGTTACATTAGCTACTACACACAGTGTACTCACTAGGTAGCCTTGTGTTACATTAGCTACTACACTCAGTGTACTCACTAGGTAGCCTTGTACTACATTAGCTACTACACACAGTGTGCTCACTAGGTAGCCTTGTGTTACATTAGCTACTACACTCAGTGTACTCACTAGGTAGCCTTGTACTACATTAGCTACTACACACAGTGTACTCACTAGGTAGCCTTGTGTTACATTAGCTACTACACTCAGTGTACTCACTAGGTAGCCTTGTGTTACATTAGCTACTACACTCAGTGTGCTCACTAGGTAGCCTTGTGCTACATTAGCTACTACACACAGTGTACTCACTAGGTAGCCTTGTGCTACATTAGCTACTACACTCAGTGTACTCACTAGGTAGCCTTGTGTTACATTAGCTACTACACTCAGTGTGCTCACTAGGTAGCCTTGTGCTACATTAGCTACTACACTCAGTGTACTCACTAGGTAGCCTTGTGCTACATTAGCTACTACACTCAGTGTGCTCACTAGGTAGCCTTGTGTTACATTAGCTACTACACACAGTGTACTCACTAGGTAGCCTTGTGTTACATTAGCTACTACACACAGTGTACTCACTAGGTAGCCTTGTACTACATTAGCTACTACACACAGTGTACTCACTAGGTAGCCTTGTACTACATTAGCTACTACACACAGTGTACTCACTAGGTAGCCTTGTGTTACATTAGCTACTACACACAGTGTACTCACTAGGTAGCCTTGTACTACATTAGCTACTACACTCAGTGTACTCACTAGGTAGCCTTGTGTTACATTAGCTACTACACACAGTGTACTCACTAGGTAGCCTTGTGCTACATTAGCTACTACACACAGTGTGCTCACTAGGTAGCCTTGTGCTACATTAGCTACTACACACAGTGTACTCACTAGGTAGCCTTGTGTTACATTAGCTACTACACACAGTGTACTCACTAGGTAGCCTTGTGTTACATTAGCTACTACACACAGTGTGCTCACTAGGTAGCCTTGTGTTACATTAGCTACTACACACAGTGTGCTCACTAGGTAGCCTTGTGTTACATTAGCTACTACACACAGTGTACTCACTAGGTAGCCTTGTGTTACATTAGCTACTACACTCAGTGTACTCACTAGGTAGCCTTGTACTACATTAGCTACTACACACAGTGTACTCACTAGGTAGCCTTGTGCTACATTAGCTACTACACACAGTGTACTCACTAGGTAGCCTTGTGTTACATTAGCTACTACACTCAGTGTACTCACTAGGTAGCCTTGTACTACATTAGCTACTACACACAGTGTACTCACTAGGTAGCCTTGTACTACATTAGCTACTACACACAGTGTACTCACTAGGTAGCCTTGTACTACATTAGCTACTACACACAGTGTACTCACTAGGTAGCCTTGTGCTACATTAGCTACTACACACAGTGTACTCACTAGGTAGCCTTGTGTTACATTAGCTACTACACACAGTGTACTCACTAGGTAGCCTTGTGTTACATTAGCTACTACACACAGTGTGCTCACTAGGTAGCCTTGTGTTACATTAGCTACTACACACAGTGTGCTCACTAGGTAGCCTTGTGTTACATTAGCTACTACACACAGTGTACTCACTAGGTAGCCTTGTGTTACATTAGCTACTACACTCAGTGTACTCACTAGGTAGCCTTGTACTACATTAGCTACTACACTCAGTGTGCTCACTAGGTAGCCTTGTGCTACATTAGCTACTACACACAGTGTACTCACTAGGTAGCCTTGTGTTACATTAGCTACTACACACAGTGTACTCACTAGGTAGCCTTGTACTACATTAGCTACTACACACAGTGTGCTCACTAGGTAGCCTTGTACTACATTAGCTACTACACACAGTGTACTCACTAGGTAGCCTTGTGTTACATTAGCTACTACACTCAGTGTACTCACTAGGTAGCCTTGTACTACATTAGCTACTACACACAGTGTACTCACTAGGTAGCCTTGTGCTACATTAGCTACTACACACAGTGTACTCACTAGGTAGCCTTGTGTTACATTAGCTACTACACACAGTGTACTCACTAGGTAGCCTTGTGTTACATTAGCTACTACACACAGTGTACTCACTAGGTAGCCTTGTGTTACATTAGCTACTACACACAGTGTACTCACTAGGTAGCCTTGTGTTACATTAGCTACTACACACAGTGTACTCACTAGGTAGCCTTGTGTTACATTAGCTACTACACACAGTGTGCTCACTAGGTAGCCTTGTGCTACATTAGCTACTACACTCAGTGTACTCACTAGGTAGCCTTGTGTTACATTAGCTACTACACACAGTGTACTCACTAGGTAGCCTTGTGTTACATTAGCTACTACACTCAGTGTGCTCACTAGGTAGCCTTGTGCTACATTAGCTACTACACACAGTGTACTCACTAGGTAGCCTTGTGTTACATTAGCTACTACACACAGTGTGCTCACTAGGTAGCCTTGTGTTACATTAGCTACTACACACAGTGTACTCACTAGGTAGCCTTGTGTTACATTAGCTACTACACTCAGTGTGCTCACTAGGTAGCCTTGTGTTACATTAGCTACTACACTCAGTGTGCTCACTAGGTAGCCTTGTGTTACATTAGCTACTACACACAGTGTACTCACTAGGTAGCCTTGTACTACATTAGCTACTACACACAGTGTACTCACTAGGTAGCCTTGTGTTACATTAGCTACTACACACAGTGTACTCACTAGGTAGCCTTGTACTACATTAGCTACTACACTCAGTGTACTCACTAGGTAGCCTTGTGTTACATTAGCTACTACACACAGTGTACTCACTAGGTAGCCTTGTGCTACATTAGCTACTACACTCAGTGTACTCACTAGGTAGCCTTGTGTTACATTAGCTACTACACTCAGTGTACTCACTAGGTAGCCTTGTGTTACATTAGCTACTACACACAGTGTACTCACTAGGTAGCCTTGTGTTACATTAGCTACTACACACAGTGTACTCACTAGGTAGCCTTGTGTTACATTAGCTACTACACACAGTGTACTCACTAGGTAGCCTTGTGTTACATTAGCTACTACACACAGTGTACTCACTAGGTAGCCTTGTGTTACATTAGCTACTACACTCAGTGTACTCACTAGGTAGCCTTGTGTTACATTAGCTACTACACACAGTGTACTCACTAGGTAGCCTTGTGTTACATTAGCTACTACACTCAGTGTACTCACTAGGTAGCCTTGTGTTACATTAGCTACTACACACAGTGTGCTCACTAGGTAGCCTTGTGCTACATTAGCTACTACACTCAGTGTACTCACTAGGTAGCCTTGTGTTACATTAGCTACTACACTCAGTGTACTCACTAGGTAGCCTTGTACTACATTAGCTACTACACTCAGTGTACTCACTAGGTAGCCTTGTGTTACATTAGCTACTACACACAGTGTACTCACTAGGTAGCCTTGTACTACATTAGCTACTACACTCAGTGTACTCACTAGGTAGCCTTGTGTTACATTAGCTACTACACACAGTGTACTCACTAGGTAGCCTTGTGTTACATTAGCTACTACACACAGTGTGCTCACTAGGTAGCCTTGTACTACATTAGCTACTACACACAGTGTACTCACTAGGTAGCCTTGTGTTACATTAGCTACTACACACAGTGTACTCACTAGGTAGCCTTGTGTTACATTAGCTACTACACACAGTGTACTCACTAGGTAGCCTTGTGTTACATTAGCTACTACACACAGTGTACTCACTAGGTAGCCTTGTGTTACATTAGCTACTACACACAGTGTACTCACTAGGTAGCCTTGTGTTACATTAGCTACTACACACAGTGTACTCACTAGGTAGCCTTGTGTTACATTAGCTACTACACTCAGTGTGCTCACTAGGTAGCCTTGTGTTACATTAGCTACTACACACAGTGTACTCACTAGGTAGCCTTGTACTACATTAGCTACTACACACAGTGTACTCACTAGGTAGCCTTGTGTTACATTAGCTACTACACACAGTGTGCTCACTAGGTAGCCTTGTGCTACATTAGCTACTACACACAGTGTGCTCACTAGGTAGCCTTGTGCTACATTAGCTACTACACACAGTGTACTCACTAGGTAGCCTTGTGTTACATTAGCTACTACACACAGTGTACTCACTAGGTAGCCTTGTACTACATTAGCTACTACACACAGTGTACTCACTAGGTAGCCTTGTGTTACATTAGCTACTACACACAGTGTACTCACTAGGTAGCCTTGTGTTACATTAGCTACTACACACAGTGTACTCACTAGGTAGCCTTGTGTTACATTAGCTACTACACTCAGTGTGCTCACTAGGTAGCCTTGTGTTACATTAGCTACTACACACAGTGTACTCACTAGGTAGCCTTGTGTTACATTAGCTACTACACACAGTGTACTCACTAGGTAGCCTTGTGTTACATTAGCTACTACACACAGTGTACTCACTAGGTAGCCTTGTACTACATTAGCTACTACACACAGTGTGCTCACTAGGTAGCCTTGTGTTACATTAGCTACTACACACAGTGTGCTCACTAGGTAGCCTTGTGTTACATTAGCTACTACACACAGTGTACTCACTAGGTAGCCTTGTGTTACATTAGCTACTACACTCAGTGTACTCACTAGGTAGCCTTGTACTACATTAGCTACTACACACAGTGTACTCACTAGGTAGCCTTGTGCTACATTAGCTACTACACACAGTGTACTCACTAGGTAGCCTTGTGTTACATTAGCTACTACACACAGTGTACTCACTAGGTAGCCTTGTGTTACATTAGCTACTACACACAGTGTGCTCACTAGGTAGCCTTGTGTTACATTAGCTACTACACTCAGTGTACTCACTAGGTAGCCTTGTGCTACATTAGCTACTACACACAGTGTACTCACTAGGTAGCCTTGTGTTACATTAGCTACTACACACAGTGTACTCACTAGGTAGCCTTGTACTACATTAGCTACTACACACAGTGTGCTCACTAGGTAGCCTTGTGTTACATTAGCTACTACACACAGTGTGCTCACTAGGTAGCCTTGTGTTACATTAGCTACTACACACAGTGTACTCACTAGGTAGCCTTGTGTTACATTAGCTACTACACACAGTGTACTCACTAGGTAGCCTTGTGCTACATTAGCTACTACACACAGTGTACTCACTAGGTAGCCTTGTGTTACATTAGCTACTACACACAGTGTGCTCACTAGGTAGCCTTGTGTTACATTAGCTACTACACACAGTGTGCTCACTAGGTAGCCTTGTGTTACATTAGCTACTACACACAGTGTACTCACTAGGTAGCCTTGTGTTACATTAGCTACTACACACAGTGTGCTCACTAGGTAGCCTTGTGTTACATTAGCTACTACACACAGTGTACTCACTAGGTAGCCTTGTGTTACATTAGCTACTACACACAGTGTACTCACTAGGTAGCCTTGTGTTACATTAGCTACTACACACAGTGTACTCACTAGGTAGCCTTGTACTACATTAGCTACTACACACAGTGTGCTCACTAGGTAGCCTTGTGTTACATTAGCTACTACACTCAGTGTACTCACTAGGTAGCCTTGTACTACATTAGCTACTACACACAGTGTGCTCACTAGGTAGCCTTGTGTTACATTAGCTACTACACACAGTGTACTCACTAGGTAGCCTTGTGTTACATTAGCTACTACACACAGTGTACTCACTAGGTAGCCTTGTGTTACATTAGCTACTACACTCAGTGTACTCACTAGGTAGCCTTGTACTACATTAGCTACTACACACAGTGTGCTCACTAGGTAGCCTTGTGTTACATTAGCTACTACACACAGTGTACTCACTAGGTAGCCTTGTGTTACATTAGCTACTACACTCAGTGTACTCACTAGGTAGCCTTGTGTTACATTAGCTACTACACACAGTGTACTCACTAGGTAGCCTTGTGTTACATTAGCTACTACACTCAGTGTACTCACTAGGTAGCCTTGTGTTACATTAGCTACTACACACAGTGTACTCACTAGGTAGCCTTGTACTACATTAGCTACTACACACAGTGTGCTCACTAGGTAGTCTTGTGTTACATTAGCTACTACACTCAGTGTACTCACTAGGTAGCCTTGTACTACATTAGCTACTACACACAGTGTACTCACTAGGTAGCCTTGTACTACATTAGCTACTACACACAGTGTACTCACTAGGTAGCCTTGTACTACATTAGCTACTACACTCAGTGTACTCACTAGGTAGCCTTGTGTTACATTAGCTACTACACACAGTGTGCTCACTAGGTAGCCTTGTGTTACATTAGCTACTACACACAGTGTACTCACTAGGTAGCCTTGTGCTACATTAGCTACTACACACAGTGTACTCACTAGGTAGCCTTGTGTTACATTAGCTACTACACTCAGTGTACTCACTAGGTAGCCTTGTACTACATTAGCTACTACACACAGTGTACTCACTAGGTAGCCTTGTACTACATTAGCTACTACACACAGTGTACTCACTAGGTAGCCTTGTGTTACATTAGCTACTACACTCAGTGTACTCACTAGGTAGCCTTGTACTACATTAGCTACTACACACAGTGTGCTCACTAGGTAGCCTTGTGTTACATTAGCTACTACACACAGTGTACTCACTAGGTAGCCTTGTGTTACATTAGCTACTACACACAGTGTACTCACTAGGTAGCCTTGTGTTACATTAGCTACTACACACAGTGTACTCACTAGGTAGCCTTGTGCTACATTAGCTACTACACACAGTGTACTCACTAGGTAGCCTTGTACTACATTAGCTACTACACACAGTGTACTCACTAGGTAGCCTTGTGTTACATTAGCTACTACACTCAGTGTACTCACTAGGTAGCCTTGTGTTACATTAGCTACTACACACAGTGTACTCACTAGGTAGCCTTGTGTTACATTAGCTACTACACTCAGTGTACTCACTAGGTAGCCTTGTGTTACATTAGCTACTACACACAGTGTACTCACTAGGTAGCCTTGTGCTACATTAGCTACTACAGTCAGTGTACTCACTAGGTAGCCTTGTGTTACATTAGCTACTACACTCAGTGTACTCACTAGGTAGCCTTGTGTTACATTAGCTACTACACACAGTGTACTCACTAGGTAGCCTTGTGTTACATTAGCTACTACACTCAGTGTACTCACTAGGTAGCCTTGTACTACATTAGCTACTACACACAGTGTGCTCACTAGGTAGCCTTGTGTTACATTAGCTACTACACTCAGTGTACTCACTAGGTAGCCTTGTACTACATTAGCTACTACACACAGTGTACTCACTAGGTAGCCTTGTGTTACATTAGCTACTACACTCAGTGTACTCACTAGGTAGCCTTGTGTTACATTAGCTACTACACTCAGTGTGCTCACTAGGTAGCCTTGTGCTACATTAGCTACTACACACAGTGTACTCACTAGGTAGCCTTGTGCTACATTAGCTACTACACTCAGTGTACTCACTAGGTAGCCTTGTGTTACATTAGCTACTACACTCAGTGTGCTCACTAGGTAGCCTTGTGCTACATTAGCTACTACACTCAGTGTACTCACTAGGTAGCCTTGTGCTACATTAGCTACTACACTCAGTGTGCTCACTAGGTAGCCTTGTGTTACATTAGCTACTACACACAGTGTACTCACTAGGTAGCCTTGTGTTACATTAGCTACTACACATAGTGTACTCACTAGGTAGCCTTGTGTTACATTAGCTACTACACACAGTGTACTCACTAGGTAGCCTTGTGTTACATTAGCTACTACACACAGTGTACTCACTAGGTAGCCTTGTACTACATTAGCTACTACACACAGTGTGCTCACTAGGTAGCCTTGTGTTACATTAGCTACTACACACAGTGTACTCACTAGGTAGCCTTGTGTTACATTAGCTACTACACACAGTGTACTCACTAGGTAGCCTTGTACTACATTAGCTACTACACACAGTGTACTCACTAGGTAGCCTTGTACTACATTAGCTACTACACACAGTGTACTCACTAGGTAGCCTTGTACTACATTAGCTACTACACACAGTGTACTCACTAGGTAGCCTTGTACTACATTAGCTACTACACACAGTGTACTCACTAGGTAGCCTTGTGTTACATTAGCTACTACACACAGTGTACTCACTAGGTAGCCTTGTACTACATTAGCTACTACACTCAGTGTACTCACTAGGTAGCCTTGTGCTACATTAGCTACTACACTCAGTGTACTCACTAGGTAGCCTTGTGTTACATTAGCTACTACACACAGTGTACTCACTAGGTAGCCTTGTACTACATTAGCTACTACACTCAGTGTACTCACTAGGTAGCCTTGTGCTACATTAGCTACTACACACAGTGTACTCACTAGGTAGCCTTGTGCTACATTAGGTACTACACACAGTGTACTCACTAGGTAGCCTTGTGTTACATTAGCTACTACACTCAGTGTACTCACTAGGTAGCCTTGTGTTACATTAGCTACTACACACAGTGTACTCACTAGGTAGCCTTGTGCTACATTAGCTACTACAGTCAGTGTACTCACTAGGTAGCCTTGTGTTACATTAGCTACTACACTCAGTGTACTCACTAGGTAGCCTTGTGTTACATTAGCTACTACACACAGTGTACTCACTAGGTAGCCTTGTACTACATTAGCTACTACACTCAGTGTACTCACTAGGTAGCCTTGTGCTACATTAGCTACTACACACAGTGTACTCACTAGGTAGCCTTGTGCTACATTAGGTACTACACACAGTGTACTCACTAGGTAGCCTTGTGTTACATTAGCTACTACACACAGTGTACTCACTAGGTAGCCTTGTGTTACATTAGCTACTACACACAGTGTACTCACTAGGTAGCCTTGTGTTACATTAGCTACTACACACAGTGTGCTCACTAGGTAGCCTTGTACTACATTAGCTACTACACACACTGTACTCACTAGGTAGCCTTGTGTTACATTAGCTACTACACTCAGTGTACTCACTAGGTAGCCTTGTGTTACATTAGCTACTACACACAGTGTACTCACTAGGTAGCCTTGTGTTACATTAGCTACTACACACAGTGTACTCACTAGGTAGCCTTGTGTTACATTAGCTACTACACTCAGTGTACTCACTAGGTAGCCTTGTACTACATTAGCTACTACACACAGTGTACTCACTAGGTAGCCTTGTGTTACATTAGCTACTACACACAGTGTACTCACTAGGTAGCCTTGTACTACATTAGCTACTACACATAGTGTACTCACTAGGTAGCCTTGTGCTACATTAGCTACTACACTCAGTGTACTCACTAGGTAGCATTGTACTACATTAGCTACTACACACAGTGTACTCACTAGGTAGCCTTGTGTTACATTAGCTACTACACACAGTGTACTCACTAGGTAGCCTTGTGTTACATTAGCTACTACACACAGTGTACTCACTAGGTAGCCTTGTGTTACATTAGCTACTACACACAGTGTACTCACTAGGTAGCCTTGTGCTACATTAGCTACTACACACAGTGTACTCACTAGGTAGCCTTGTGTTACATTAGCTACTACACTCAGTGTACTCACTAGGTAGCCTTGTGTTACATTAGCTACTACACACAGTGTACTCACTAGGTAGCCTTGTGTTACATTAGCTACTACACACAGTGTACTCACTAGGTAGCCTTGTACTACATTAGCTACTACACACAGTGTACTCACTAGGTAGCCTTGTGTTACATTAGCTACTACACACAGTGTACTCACTAGGTAGCCTTGTACTACATTAGCTACTACACTCAGTGTACTCACTAGGTAGCCTTGTGTTACATTAGCTACTACACACAGTGTACTCACTAGGTAGCCTTGTGTTACATTAGCTACTACACACAGTGTACTCACTAGGTAGCCTTGTACTACATTAGCTACTACACACAGTGTACTCACTAGGTAGCCTTGTGTTACATTAGCTACTACACACAGTGTACTCACTAGGTAGCCTTGTGTTACATTAGCTACTACACACAGTGTGCTCACTAGGTAGCCTTGTGTTACATTAGCTACTACACTCAGTGTACTCACTAGGTAGCCTTGTGTTACATTAGCTACTACACACAGTGTACTCACTAGGTAGCCTTGTGTTACATTAGCTACTACACTCAGTGTACTCACTAGGTAGCCTTGTGTTACATTAGCTACTACACACAGTGTACTCACTAGGTAGCCTTGTGTTACATTAGCTACTACACTCAGTGTACTCACTAGGTAGCCTTGTGTTACATTAGCTACTACACACAGTGTACTCACTAGGTAGCCTTGTGTTACATTAGCTACTACACACAGTGTACTCACTAGGTAGCCTTGTACTACATTAGCTACTACACACAGTGTGCTCACTAGGTAGCCTTGTGTTACATTAGCTACTACACACAGTGTGCTCACTAGGTAGCCTTGTGTTACATTAGCTACTACACTCAGTGTTCTCACTAGGTAGCCTTGTGTTACATTAGCTACTACACTCAGTGTACTCACTAGGTAGCCTTGTACTACATTAGCTACTACACTCAGTGTGCTCACTAGGTAGCCTTGTGTTACATTAGCTACTAAACTCAGTGTGCTCACTAGGTAGCCTTGTGTTACATTAGCTACTACACTCAGTGTACTCACTAGGTAGCCTTGTACTACATTAGCTACTACACTCAGTGTACTCACTAGGTAGCCTTGTGTTACATTAGCTACTACACACAGTGTACTCACTAGGTAGCCTTGTGTTACATTAGCTACTACACACAGTGTACTCACTAGGTAGCCTTGTGTTACATTAGCTACTACACACAGTGTACTCACTAGGTAGCCTTGTGTTACATTAGCTACTACACACAGTGTACTCACTAGGTAGCCTTGTGTTACATTAGCTACTACACACAGTGTACTCACTAGGTAGCCTTGTGTTACATTAGCTACTACACACAGTGTACTCACTAGGTAGCCTTGTGTTACATTAGCTACTACACACAGTGTACTCACTAGGTAGCCTTGTGCTACATTAGCTACTACACACAGTGTGCTCACTAGGTAGCCTTGTGTTACATTAGCTACTACACACAGTGTACTCACTAGGTAGCCTTGTGTTACATTAGCTACTACACACAGTGTACTCACTAGGTAGCCTTGTGTTACATTAGCTACTACACACAGTGTGCTCACTAGGTAGCCTTGTGTTACATTAGCTACTACACTCAGTGTACTCACTAGGTAGCCTTGTACTACATTAGCTACTACACACAGTGTACTCACTAGGTAGCCTTGTGTTACATTAGCTACTACACACAGTGTGCTCACTAGGTAGCCTTGTGTTACATTAGCTACTACACACAGTGTACTCACTAGGTAGCCTTGTGTTACATTAGCTACTACACACAGTGTGCTCACTAGGTAGCCTTGTGTTACATTAGCTACTACACACAGTGTACTCACTAGGTAGCCTTGTGCTACATTAGCTACTACACACAGTGTGCTCACTAGGTAGCCTTGTGTTACATTAGCTACTACACACAGTGTACTCACTAGGTAGCCTTGTGCTACATTAGCTACTACACACAGTGTGCTCACTAGGTAGCCTTGTGTTACATTAGCTACTACACACAGTGTACTCACTAGGTAGCCTTGTGTTACATTAGCTACTACACACAGTGTACTCACTAGGTAGCCTTGTGTTACATTAGCTACTACACACAGTGTACTCACTAGGTAGCCTTGTGTTACATTAGCTACTACACACAGTGTACTCACTAGGTAGCCTTGTGTTACATTAGCTACTACACACAGTGTACTCACTAGGTAGCCTTGTGCTACATTAGCTACTACACACAGTGTGCTCACTAGGTAGCCTTGTGTTACATTAGCTACTACACACAGTGTACTCACTAGGTAGCCTTGTGTTACATTAGCTACTACACACAGTGTACTCACTAGGTAGCCTTGTGTTACATTAGCTACTACACACAGTGTACTCACTAGGTAGCCTTGTGTTACATTAGCTACTACACACAGTGTACTCACTAGGTAACCTTGTGTTACATTAGCTACTACACACAGTGTACTCACTAGGTAGCCTTGTACTACATTAGCTACTACACTCAGTGTACTCACTAGGTAGCCTTGTGTTACATTAGCTACTACACACAGTGTACTCACTAGGTAGCCTTGTGTTACATTAGCTACTACACACAGTGTACTCACTAGGTAGCCTTGTGCTACATTAGCTACTACACACAGTGTACTCACTAGGTAGCCTTGTACTACATTAGCTACTACACTCAGTGTACTCACTAGGTAGCCTTGTACTACATTAGCTACTACACACAGTGTACTCACTAGGTAGCCTTGTGTTACATTAGCTACTACACACAGTGTACTCACTAGGTAGCCTTGTGTTATATTAGCTACTACACACAGTGTACTCACTAGGTAGCCTTGTACTACATTAGCTACTACACTCAGTGTACTCACTAGGTAGCCTTGTGTTACATTAGCTACTACACACAGTGTACTCACTAGGTAGCCTTGTGTTACATTAGCTACTACACTCAGTGTACTCACTAGGTAGCCTTGTGCTACATTAGCTACTACACTCAGTGTACTCACTAGGTAGCCTTGTACTACATTAGCTACTACACACAGTGTACTCACTAGGTAGCCTTGTGTTACATTAGCTACTACACACAGTGTACTCACTAGGTAGCCTTGTGTTACATTAGCTACTACACACAGTGTACTCACTAGGTAGCCTTGTACTACATTAGCTACTACACTCAGTGTACTCACTAGGTAGCCTTGTGTTACATTAGCTACTACACACAGTGTACTCACTAGGTAGCCTTGTGTTACATTAGCTACTACACTCAGTGTACTCACTAGGTAGCCTTGTGCTACATTAGCTACTACACTCAGTGTACTCACTAGGTAGCCTTGTACTACATTAGCTACTACACACAGTGTGCTCACTAGGTAGCCTTGTGTTACATTAGCTACTACACACAGTGTACTCACTAGGTAGCCTTGTGTTACATTAGCTACTACACTCAGTGTACTCACTAGGTAGCCTTGTGTTACATTAGCTACTACACTCAGTGTACTCACTAGGTAGCCTTGTACTACATTAGCTACTACACTCAGTGTACTCACTAGGTAGCCTTGTACTACATTAGCTACTACACTCAGTGTACTCACTAGGTAGCCTTGTACTACATTAGCTACTACACACAGTGTACTCACTAGGTAGCCTTGTGTTACATTAGCTACTACACTCAGTGTACTCACTAGGTAGCCTTGTGTTACATTAGCTACTACACACAGTGTACTCACTAGGTAGCCTTGTGTTACATTAGCTACTACACACAGTGTACTCACTAGGTAGCCTTGTGTTACATTAGCTACTACACTCAGTGTACTCACTAGGTAGCCTTGTACTACATTAGCTACTACACACAGTGTACTCACTAGGTAGCCTTGTGTTACATTAGCTACTACACACAGTGTACTCACTAGGTAGCCTTGTGTTACATTAGCTACTACACACAGTGTACTCACTAGGAAGCCTTGTACTACATTAGCTACTACACACAGTGTACTCACTAGGTAGCCTTGTGTTACATTAGCTACTACACACAGTGTACTCACTAGGTAGCCTTGTGTTACATTAGCTACTACACACAGTGTACTCACTAGGTAGCCTTGTACTACATTAGCTACTACACACAGTGTACTCACTAGGTAGCCTTGTGTTACATTAGCTACTACACTCAGTGTACTCACTAGGTAGCCTTGTACTACATTAGCTACTACACACAGTGTACTCACTAGGTAGCCTTGTGCTACATTAGCTACTACACACAGTGTACTCACTAGGTAGCCTTGTGCTACATTAGCTACTACACACAGTGTACTCACTAGGTAGCCTTGTGTTACATTAGCTACTACACTCAGTGTACTCACTAGGTAGCCTTGTGTTACATTAGCTACTACACTCAGTGTACTCACTAGGTAGCCTTGTGTTACATTAGCTACTACACTCAGTGTACTCACTAGGTAGCCTTGTGTTACATTAGCTACTACACACAATGTACTCACTAGGTAGCCTTGTGTTACATTAGCTACTACACACAGTGTGCTCACTAGGTAGCCTTGTGTTACATTAGCTACTACACACAGTGTACTCACTAGGTAGCCTTGTGTTACATTAGCTACTACACACAGTGTACTCACTAGGTAGCCTTGTGTTACATTAGCTACTACACACAGTGTACTCACTAGGTAGCCTTGTGTTACATTAGCTACTACACTCAGTGTACTCACTAGGTAGCCTTGTGTTACATTAGCTACTACACTCAGTGTACTCACTAGGTAGCCTTGTGTTACATTAGCTACTACACTCAGTGTACTCACTAGGTAGCCTTGTACTACATTAGCTACTACACTCAGTGTACTCACTAGGTAGCCTTGTGTTACATTAGCTACTACACACAGTGTACTCACTAGGTAGCCTTGTGCTACATTAGCTACTACACACAGTGTACTCACTAGGTAGCCTTGTGTTACATTAGCTACTACACACAGTGTACTCACTAGGTAGCCTTGTGTTACATTAGCTACTACACACAGTGTGCTCACTAGGTAGCCTTGTACTACATTAGCTACTACACTCAGTGTACTCAATAGGTAGCCTTGTGCTACATTAGCTACTACACTCAGTGTACTCACTAGGTAGCCTTGTGTTACATTAGCTACTACACACAGTGTACTCGCTAGGTAGCCTTGTGTTACATTAGCTACTACACTCAGTGTACTCACTAGGTAGCCTTGTGTTACATTAGCTACTACACACAGTGTACTCACTAGGTAGCGTTGTGTTACATTAGCTACTACACACAGTGTACTCACTAGGTAGCCTTGTGTTACATTAGCTACTACACACAGTGTACTCACTAGGAAGCCTTGTACTACATTAGCTACTACACACAGTGTACTCACTAGGTAGCCTTGTGTTACATTAGCTACTACACACAGTGTACTCACTAGGTAGCCTTGTGTTACATTAGCTACTACACTCAGTGTACTCACTAGGTAGCCTTGTGCTACATTAGCTACTACACACAGTGTACTCACTAGGTAGCCTTGTGCTACATTAGCTACTACACACAGTGTACTCACTAGGTAGCCTTGAGTTACATTAGCTACTACACACAGTGTACTCACTAGGTAGCCTTGTGTTACATTAGCTACTACACTCAGTGTACTCACTAGGTAGCCTTGTACTACATTAGCTACTACACACAGTGTACTCACTAGGTAGCCTTGTGTTACATTAGCTACTACACTCAGTGTACTCACTAGGTAGCCTTGTACTACATTAGCTACTACACACAGTGTACTCACTAGGTAGCCTTGTGTTACATTAGCTACTACACTCAGTGTACTCACTAGGTAGCCTTGTGCTACATTAGCTACTACACACAGTGTACTCACTAGGTAGCCTTGTGTTACATTAGCTACTACACTCAGTGTACTCACTAGGTAGCCTTGTACTACATTAGCTACTACACACAGTGTACTCACTAGGTAGCCTTGTACTACATTAGCTACTACACTCAGTGTGCTCACTAGGTAGCCTTGTGTTACATTAGCTACTACACTCAGTGTACTCACTAGGTAGCCTTGTGTTACATTAGCTACTACACTCAGTGTACTCACTAGATAGCCTTGTGCTACATTAGCTACTACACACAGTGTACTCACTAGGTAGCCTTGTGTTACATTAGCTACTACACACAGTGTACTCACTAGGTAGCCTTGTGCTACATTAGCTACTACACACAGTGTACTCACTAGGTAGCCTTGTGTTACATTAGCTACTACACACAGTGTGCTCACTAGGTAGCCTTGTGTTACATTAGCTACTACACACAGTGTACTCACTAGGTAGCCTTGTGTTACATTAGCTACTACACACAGTGTGCTCACTAGGTAGCCTTGTACTACATTAGCTACTACACACAGTGTACTCACTAGGTAGCCTTGTACTACATTAGCTACTACACACAGTGTACTCACTAGGTAGCCTTGTGTTACATTAGCTACTACACACAGTGTGCTCACTAGGTAGCCTTGTGTTACATTAGCTACTACACACAGTGTGCTCACTAGGTAGCCTTGTGTTACATTAGCTACTACACACAGTGTACTCACTAGGTAGCCTTGTACTACATTAGCTACTACACACAGTGTACTCACTAGGTAGCCTTGTGTTACATTAGCTACTACACACAGTGTACTCACTAGGTAGCCTTGTACTACATTAGCTACTACACACAGTGTACTCACTAGGTAGCCTTGTGTTACATTAGCTACTACACTCAGTGTACTCACTAGGTAGCCTTGTGTTACATTAGCTACTACACACAGTGTACTCACTAGGTAGCCTTGTACTACATTAGCTACTACACGCAGTGTACTCACTAGGTAGCCTTGTGTTACATTAGCTACTACACACAGTGTACTCACTAGGTAGCCTTGTGTTACATTAGCTACTACACACAGTGTACTCACTAGGTAGCCTTGTACTACATTAGCTACTACACTCAGTGTACTCACTAGGTAGCCTTGTACTACATTAGCTACTACACACAGTGTACTCACTAGGTAGCCTTGTGTTACATTAGCTACTACACGCAGTGTACTCACTAGGTAGCCTTGTGTTACATTAGCTACTACACACAGTGTACTCACTAGGTAGCCTTGTACTACATTAGCTACTACACTCAGTGTACTCACTAGGTAGCCTTGTGTTACATTAGCTACTACACACAGTGTACTCACTAGGTAGCCTTGTACTACATTAGCTACTGCACACAGTGTACTCACTAGGTAGCCTTGTGTTACAATAGCTACTACACTCAGTGTACTCACTAGGTAGCCTTGTACTACATTAGCTACTACACACAGTGTACTCACTAGGTAGCCTTGTGCTACATTAGCTACTACACACAGTGTACTCACTAGGTAGCCTTGTGTTACATTAGCTACTACACACAGTGTACTCACTAGGTAGCCTTGTACTACATTAGCTACTACACACAGTGTACTCACTAGGTAGCCTTGTACTACATTAGCTACTACTCACAGTGTGCTCACTAGGTAGCCTTGTGTTACATTAGCTACTACACACAGTGTACTCACTAGGTAGCCTTGTGTTACATTAGCTACTACACTCAGTGTACTCACTAGGTAGCCTTGTGTTACATTAGCTACTACACACAGTGTACTCACTAGGTAGCCTTGTGCTACATTAGCTACTACACACAGTGTACTCACTAGGTAGCCTTGTGTTACATTAGCTACTACACACAGTGTACTCACTAGGTAGCCTTGTGTTACATTAGCTACTACACACAGTGTACTCACTAGGTAGCCTTGTGTTACATTAGCTACTACACACAGTGTACTCACTAGGTAGCCTTGTGTTACATTAGCTACTACACACAGTGTACTCACTAGGTAGCCTTGTGTTACATTAGCTACTACACACAGTGTACTCACTAGGTAGCCTTGTGTTACATTAGCTACTACACACAGTGTACTCACTAGGTAGCCTTGTACTACATTAGCTACTACACGCAGTGTACTCACTAGGTAGCCTTGTGTTACATTAGCTACTACACACAGTGTACTCACTAGGTAGCCTTGTACTACATTAGCTACTACACACAGTGTACTCACTAGGTAGCCTTGTGTTACATTAGCTACTACACACAGTGTACTCACTAGGTAGCCTTGTGTTACATTAGCTACTACACACAGTG
This sequence comes from Meconema thalassinum, assembly GCA_946902985.2. Classification (NCBI taxonomy): domain Eukaryota; kingdom Metazoa; phylum Arthropoda; class Insecta; order Orthoptera; family Tettigoniidae; genus Meconema; species Meconema thalassinum. Next base: position 213,277,127 of record OX336400.1, on the reverse strand, counting down.
TACTCAGTAGGTAGCCTTGTACTACATTAGCTACTACACACAGTGTACTCACTAGGTAGCCTTGTGTTACATTAGCTACTACACACAGTGTACTCACTAGGTAGCCTTGTGTTACATTAGCTACTACACACAGTGTACTCACTAGGTAGCCTTGTACTACATTAGCTACTACACACAGTGTACTCACTAGGTAGCCTTGTGTTACATTAGCTACTACACACAGTGTACTCACTAGGTAGCCTTGTGTTACATTAGCTACTACACACAGTGTACTCACTAGGTAGCCTTGTGTTACATTAGCTACTACACTCAGTGTACTCACTAGGTAGCCTTGTGTTACATTAGCTACTACACACAGTGTACTCACTAGGTAGCCTTGTGTTACATTAGCTACTACACACAGTGTACTCACTAGGTAGCCTTGTGTTACATTAGCTACTACACTCAGTGTACTCACTAGGTAGCCTTGTGTTACATTAGCTACTACACACAGTGTACTCACTAGGTAGCCTTGTGTTACATTAGCTACTACACACAGTGTACTCACTAGGTAGCCTTGTGTTACATTAGCTACTACACTCAGTGTACTCACTAGGTAGCCTTGTGTTACATTAGCTACTACACACAGTGTACTCACTAGGTAGCCTTGTGTTACATTAGCTACTACACACAGTGTACTCACTAGGTAGCCTTGTGTTACATTAGCTACTACACACAGTGTACTCACTAGGTAGCCTTGTGTTACATTAGCTACTACACACAGTGTACTCACTAGGTAGCCTTGTGTTACATTAGCTACTACACTCAGTGTACTCACTAGGTAGCCTTGTACTACATTAGCTACTACACTCAGTGTACTCACTAGGTAGCCTTGTGTTACATTAGCTACTACACACAGTGTGCTCACTAGGTAGCCTTGTACTACATTAGCTACTACACACAGTGTACTCACTAGGTAGCCTTGTGTTACATTAGCTACTACACACAGTGTACTCACTAGGTAGCCTTGTGCTACATTAGCTACTACACACAGTGTACTCACTAGGTAGCCTTGTGTTACATTAGCTACTACACTCAGTGTACTCACTAGGTAGCCATGTGTTACATTAGCTACTACACTCAGTGTACTCACTAGGTAGCCTTGTGTTACATTAGCTACTACACTCAGTGTACTCACTAGGTAGCCTTGTACTACATTAGCTACTACACTCAGTGTACTCACTAGGTAGCCTTGTGTTACATTAGCTTCTACACACAGTGTACTCACTAGGTAGCCTTGTGTTACATTAGCTACTACACACAGTGTACTCACTAGGTAGCCTTGTGTTACATTAGCTACTACACACAGTGTACTCACTAGGTAGCCTTGTGTTACATTAGCTACTACACTCAGTGTACTCACTAGGTAGCCTTGTGCTACATTAGCTACTACACACAGTGTACTCACTAGGTAGCCTTGTGTTACATTAGCTACTACACACAGTGTACTCACTAGGTAGCCTTGTGCTACATTAGCTACTACACACAGTGTACTCACTAGGTAGCCTTGTGTTACATTAGCTACTACACTCAGTGTACTCACTAGGTAGCCTTGTACTACATTAGCTACTACACTCAGTGTACTCACTAGGTAGCCTTGTGTTACATTAGCTACTACACACAGTGTACTCACTAGGTAGCCTTGTGTTACATTAGCTACTACACACAGTGTACTCACTAGGTAGCCTTGTGTTACATTAGCTACTACACACAGTGTACTCACTAGGTAGCCTTGTGTTACATTAGCTACTACACACAGTGTACTCACTAGGTAGCCTTGTGTTACATTAGCTACTACACACAGTGTGCTCACTAGGTAGCCTTGTACTACATTAGCTACTACACACAGTGTACTCACTAGGTAGCCTTGTGTTACATTAGCTACTACACTCAGTGTACTCACTAGGTAGCCTTGTGTTACATTAGCTACTACACTCAGTGTGCTCACTAGGTAGCCTTGTACTACATTAGCTACTACACTCAGTGTACTCACTAGGTAGCCTTGTGTTACATTAGCTACTACACTCAGTGTACTCACTAGGTAGCCTTGTACTACATTAGCTACTACACTCAGTGTACTCACTAGGTAGCCTTGTGTTACATTAGCTACTACACTCAGTGTACTCACTAGGTAGCCTTGTACTACATTAGCTACTACACTCAGTGTACTCACTAGGTAGCCTTGTACTACATTAGCTACTACACTCAGTGTACTCACTAGGTAGCCTTGTGTTACATTAGCTACTACACTCAGTGTACTCACTAGGTAGCCTTGTGTTACATTAGCTACTACACTCAGTGTACTCACTAGGTAGCCTTGTGTTACATTAGCTACTACACTCAGTGTACTCACTAGGTAGCCTTGTACTACATTAGCTACTACACACAGTGTACACACTAGGTAGCCTTGTGCTACATTAGCTACTACACACAGTGTACTCACTAGGTAGCCTTGTGCTACATTAGCTACTACACACAGTGTACTCACTAGGTAGCCTTGTGTTACATTAGCTACTACACACAGTGTACTCACTAGGTAGCCTTGTGTTACATTAGCTACTACACACAGTGTACTCACTAGGTAGCCTTGTGTTACATTAGCTACTACACACAGTGTGCTCACTAGGTAGCCTTGTGTTACATTAGCTACTACACTCAGTGTACTCACTAGGTAGCCTTGTGTTACATTAGCTACTACACACAGTGTGCTCACTAGGTAGCCTTGTGTTACATTAGCTACTACACACAGTGTACTCACTAGGTAGCCTTGTACTACATTAGCTACTACACACAGTGTACTCACTAGGTAGCCTTGTACTACATTAGCTACTACACACAGTGTACTCACTAGGTAGCCTTGTGTTACATTAGCTACTACACTCAGTGTACTCACTAGGTAGCCTTGTGTTACATTAGCTACTACACTCAGTGTACTCACTAGGTAGCCTTGTGTTACATTAGCTACTACACTCAGTGTACTCACTAGGTAGCCTTGTACTACATTAGCTACTACACACAGTGTACTCACTAGGTAGCCTTGTACTACATTAGCTACTACACACAGTGTACTCACTAGGTAGCCTTGTACTACATTAGCTACTACACTCAGTGTACTCACTAGGTAGCCTTGTACTACATTAGCTACTACACACAGTGTACTCACTAGGTAGCCTTGTACTACATTAGCTACTACACACAGTGTACTCACTAGGTAGCCTTGTGTTACATTAGCTACTACACACAGTGTACTCACTAGGTAGCCTTGTGTTACATTAGCTACTACACACAGTGTACTCACTAGGTAGCCTTGTGTTACATTAGCTACTACACACAGTGTACTCACTAGGTAGCCTTGTGTTACATTAGCTACTACACACAGTGTGCTCACTAGGTAGCCTTGTGTTACATTAGCTACTACACTCAGTGTACTCACTAGGTAGCCTTGTACTACATTAGCTACTACACTCAGTGTACTCACTAGGTAGCCTTGTGCTACATTAGCTACTACACACAGTGTACTCACTAGGTAGCCTTGTGTTACATTAGCTACTACACACAGTGTGCTCACTAGGTAGCCTTGTGTTACATTAGCTACTACACACAGTGTACTCACTAGGTAGCCTTGTGTTACATTAGCTACTACACTCAGTGTACTCACTAGGTAGCCTTGTGCTACATTAGCTACTACACACAGTGTGCTCACTAGGTAGCCTTGTGCTACATTAGCTACTACACACAGTGTGCTCACTAGGTAGCCTTGTGCTACATTAGCTACTACACACAGTGTACTCACTAGGCAGCCTTGTGTTACATTAGCTACTACACACAGTGTACTCACTAGGTAGCCTTGTGTTACATTAGCTACTACACACAGTGTGCTCACTAGGTAGCCTTGTGTTACATTAGCTACTACACACAGTGTACTCACTAGGTAGCCTTGTGTTACATTAGCTACTACACACAGTGTGCTCACTAGGTAGCCTTGTGTTACATTAGCTACTACACACAGTGTACTCACTAGGTAGCCTTGTGTTACATTAGCTACTACACACAGTGTACTCACTAGGTAGCCTTGTGTTACATTAGCTACTACACACAGTGTACTCACTAGGTAGCCTTGTACTACATTAGCTACTACTCACAGTGTGCTCACTAGGTAGCCTTGTGTTACATTAGCTACTACACACAGTGTACTCACTAGGTAGCCTTGTGTTACATTAGCTACTACACACAGTGTGCTCACTAGGTAGCCTTGTGTTACATTAGCTACTACACACAGTGTACTCACTAGGTAGCCTTGTGTTACATTAGCTACTACACACAGTGTACTCACTAGGTAGCCTTGTGTTACATTAGCTACTACACTCAGTGTACTCACTAGGTAGCCTTGTGTTACATTAGCTACTACACACAGTGTACTCACTAGGTAGCCTTGTACTACATTAGCTACTACACACAGTGTACTCACTAGGTAGCCTTGTGTTACATTAGCTACTACACACAGTGTACTCACTAGGTAGCCTTGTACTACATTAGCTACTACACACAGTGTACTCACTAGGTAGCCTTGTGCTACATTAGCTACTACACACAGTGTACTCACTAGGTAGCCTTGTGTTACATTAGCTACTACACACAGTGTACTCACTAGGTAGCCTTGTACTACATTAGCTACTACACACAGTGTACTCACTAGGTAGCCTTGTACTACATTAGCTACTACACGCAGTGTACTCACTAGGTAGCCTTGTGTTACATTAGCTACTACACACAGTGTACTCACTAGGTAGCCTTGTACTACATTAGCTACTACACACAGTGTACTCACTAGGTAGCCTTGTGCTACATTAGCTACTACACTCAGTGTGCTCACTAGGTAGCCTTGTGTTACATTAGCTACTACACACAGTGTACTCACTAGGTAGCCTTGTGTTACATTAGCTACTACACACAGTGTGCTCACTAGGTAGCCTTGTGTTACATTAGCTACTACACACAGTGTACTCACTAGGTAGCCTTGTACTACATTAGCTACTACACTCAGTGTACTCACTAGGTAGCCTTGTGTTACATTAGCTACTACACACAGTGTACTCACTAGGTAGCCTTGTGCTACATTAGCTACTACACACAGTGTACTCACTAGGTAGCCTTGTGTTACATTAGCTACTACACACAGTGTACTCACTAGGTAGCCTTGTACTACATTAGCTACTACACTCAGTGTACTCACTAGGTAGCCTTGTGTTACATTAGCTACTACACACAGTGTACTCACTAGGTAGCCTTGTGCTACATTAGCTACTACACACAGTGTACTCACTAGGTAGCCTTGTACTACATTAGCTACTACACACAGTGTACTCACTAGGTAGCCTTGTACTACATTAGCTACTACACTCAGTGTACTCACTAGGTAGCCTTGTGTTACATTAGCTACTACACACAGTGTACTCACTAGGTAGCCTTGTGCTACATTAGCTACTACACACAGTGTACTCACTAGGTAGCCTTGTGCTACATTAGCTACTACACTCAGTGTACTCACTAGGTAGCCTTGTGCTACATTAGCTACTACACACAGTGTACTCACTAGGTAGCCTTGTACTACATTAGCTACTACACTCAGTGTACTCACTAGGTAGCCTTGTGCTACATTAGCTACTACACTCAGTGTACTCACTAGGTAGCCTTGTGCTACATTAGCTACTACACTCAGTGTACTCACTAGGTAGCCTTGTGCTACATTAGCTACTACACACAGTGTACTCACTAGGTAGCCTTGTACTACATTAGCTACTACACACAGTGTACTCACTAGGTAGCCTTGTGCTACATTAGCTACTACACTCAGTGTACTCACTAGGTAGCCTTGTGCTACATTAGCTACTACACACAGTGTACTCACTAGGTAGCCTTGTGCTACATTAGCTACTACACTCAGTGTACTCACTAGGTAGCCTTGTGCTACATTAGCTACTACACACAGTGTACTCACTAGGTAGCCTTGTACTACATTAGCTACTACACACAGTGTACTCACTAGGTAGCCTTGTGCTACATTAGCTACTACACACAGTGTACTCACTAGGTAGCCTTGTGTTACATTAGCTACTACACACAGTGTACTCACTAGGTAGCCTTGTGTTACATTAGCTACTACACACAGTGTACTCACTAGGTAGCCTTGTGTTACATTAGCTACTACACACAGTGTACTCACTAGGTAGCCTTGTGTTACATTAGCTACTACACTCAGTGTACTCACTAGGTAGCCTTGTGTTACATTAGCTACTACACACAGTGTACTCACTAGGTAGCCTTGTGTTACATTAGCTACTACACACAGTGTACTCACTAGGTAGCCTTGTGTTACATTAGCTACTACACACAGTGTGCTCACTAGGTAGCCTTGTGTTACATTAGCTACTACACACAGTGTACTCACTAGGTAGCCTTGTGTTACATTAGCTACTACACACAGTGTACTCACTAGGTAGCCTTGTGTTACATTAGCTACTACACACAGTGTACTCACTAGGTAGCCTTGTGTTACATTAGCTACTACACACAGTGTACTCACTAGGTAGCCTTGTGTTACATTAGCTACTACACTCAGTGTACTCACTAGGTAGCCTTGTGTTACATTAGCTACTACACACAGTGTACTCACTAGGTAGCCTTGTGTTACATTAGCTACTACACACAGTGTACTCACTAGGTAGCCTTGTGTTACATTAGCTACTACACTCAGTGTACTCACTAGGTAGCCTTGTGTTACATTAGCTACTACACACAGTGTACTCACTAGGTAGCCTTGTGTTACATTAGCTACTACACACAGTGTACTCACTAGGTAGCCTTGTGTTACATTAGCTACTACACACAGTGTACTCACTAGGTAGCCTTGTGTTACATTAGCTACTACACACAGTGTACTCACTAGGTAGCCTTGTGTTACATTAGCTACTACACTCAGTGTACTCACTAGGTAGCCTTGTGTTACATTAGCTACTACACTCAGTGTACTCACTAGGTAGCCATGTGTTACATTAGCTACTACACTCAGTGTACTCACTAGGTAGCCTTGTGTTACATTAGCTACTACACTCAGTGTACTCACTAGGTAGCCTTGTACTACATTAGCTACTACACTCAGTGTACTCACTAGGTAGCCTTGTGTTACATTAGCTACTACACACAGTGTACTCACTAGGTAGCCTTGTGTTACATTAGCTACTACACTCAGTGTACTCACTAGGTAGCCTTGTACTACATTAGCTACTACACACAGTGTACTCACTAGGTAGCCTTGTGCTACATTAGCTACTACACACAGTGTACTCACTAGGTAGCCTTGTGTTACATTAGCTACTACACACAGTGTACTCACTAGGTAGCCTTGTGTTACATTAGCTACTACACACAGTGTACTCACTAGGTAGCCTTGTGTTACATTAGCTACTACACACAGTGTACTCACTAGGTAGCCTTGTGTTACATTAGCTACTACACACAGTGTACTCACTAGGTAGCCTTGTACTACATTAGCTACTACACTCAGTGTACTCACTAGGTAGCCTTGTGTTACATTAGCTACTACACACAGTGTACTCACTAGGTAGCCTTGTGTTACATTAGCTACTACACACAGTGTACTCACTAGGTAGCCTTGTGTTACATTAGCTACTACACACAGTGTACTCACTAGGTAGCCTTGTGTTACATTAGCTACTACACACAGTGTACTCACTAGGTAGCCTTGTGTTACATTAGCTACTACACACAGTGTACTCACTAGGTAGCCTTGTGTTACATTAGCTACTACACACAGCGTACTCACTAGGTAGCCTTGTGTTACATTAGCTACTACACACAGTGTACTCACTAGGTAGCATTGTGCTACATTAGCTACTACACACAGTGTACTCACTAGGTAGCCTTGTGTTACATTAGCTACTACACACAGTGTACTCACTAGGTAGCCTTGTGCTACATTAGCTACTACACACAGTGTACTCACTAGGTAGCCTTGTACTACATTAGCTACTACACACAGTGTACTCACTAGGTAGCCTTGTGCTACATTAGCTACTACACTCAGTGTACTCACTAGGTAGCCTTGTACTACATTAGCTACTACACTCAGTGTACTCACTAGGTAGCCTTGTACTACATTAGCTACTACACACAGTGTACTCACTAGGTAGCCTTGTACTACATTAGCTACTACACACAGTGTACTCACTAGGTAGCCTTGTGTTACATTAGCTACTACACACAGTGTACTCACTAGGTAGCCTTGTGTTACATTAGCTACTACACACAGTGTACTCACTAGGTAGCCTTGTGTTACATTAGCTACTACACACAGTGTACTCACTAGGTAGCCTTGTACTACATTAGCTACTACACGCAGTGTACTCACTAGGTAGCCTTGTGTTACATTAGCTACTACACACAGTGTACTCACTAGGTAGCCTTGTACTACATTAGCTACTACACACAGTGTACTCACTAGGTAGCCTTGTGTTACATTAGCTACTACACACAGTGTACTCACTAGGTAGCCTTGTACTACATTAGCTACTACACACAGTGTACTCACTAGGTAGCCTTGTGCTACATTAGCTACTACACACAGTGTACTCACTAGGTAGCCTTGTGTTACATTAGCTACTACACACAGTGTACTCACTAGGTAGCCTTGTGTTACATTAGCTACTACACACAGTGTACTCACTAGGTAGCCTTGTGTTACATTAGCTACTACACACAGTGTACTCACTAGGTAGCCTTGTGTTACATTAGCTACTACACTCAGTGTACTCACTAGGTAGCCTTGTGTTACATTAGCTACTACACAGTGTACTCACTAGGTAGCCTTGTGTTACATTAGCTACTACACACAGTGTACTCACTAGGTAGCCTTGTGTTACATTAGCTACTACACTCAGTGTACTCACTAGGTAGCCTTGTGTTACATTAGCTACTACACACAGTGTACTCACTAGGTAGCCTTGTGTTACATTAGCTACTACACACAGTGTACTCACTAGGTAGCCTTGTGTTACATTAGCTACTACACTCAGTGTACTCACTAGGTAGCCTTGTGTTACATTAGCTACTACACACAGTGTACTCACTAGGTAGCCTTGTGTTACATTAGCTACTACACACAGTGTACTCACTAGGTAGCCTTGTGTTACATTAGCTACTACACACAGTGTACTCACTAGGTAGCCTTGTGTTACATTAGCTACTACACTCAGTGTACTCACTAGGTAGCCTTGTGTTACATTAGCTACTACACTCAGTGTACTCACTAGGTAGCCATGTGTTACATTAGCTACTACACTCAGTGTACTCACTAGGTAGCCTTGTGTTACATTAGCTACTACACTCAGTGTACTCACTAGGTAGCCTTGTGCTACATTAGCTACTACACACAGTGTACTCACTAGGTAGCCTTGTGCTACATTAGCTACTACACTCAGTGTACTCACTAGGTAGCCTTGTGTTACATTAGCTACTACACTCAGTGTACTCACTAGGTAGCCTTGTACTACATTAGCTACTACACACAGTGTACTCACTAGGTAGCCTTGTGTTACATTAGCTACTACACACAGTGTACTCACTAGGTAGCCTTGTACTACATTAGCTACTACACTCAGTGTACTCACTAGGTAGCCTTGTGTTACATTAGCTACTACACACAGTGTACTCACTAGGTAGCCTTGTGTTACATTAGCTACTACACACAGTGTACTCACTAGGTAGCCTTGTGTTACATTAGCTACTACACACACTGTACTCACTAGGTAGCCTTGTGTTACATTAGCTACTACACACAGTGTACTCACTAGGTAGCCTTGTACTACATTAGCTACTACACACAGTGTACTCACTAGGTAGCCTTGTGCTACATTAGCTACTACACACAGTGTGCTCACTAGGTAGCCTTGTACTACATTAGCTACTACACACAGTGTACTCACTAGGTAGCCTTGTGTTACATTAGCTACTACACTCAGTGTACTCACTAGGTAGCCTTGTGTTACATTAGCTACTACACACAGTGTGCTCACTAGGTAGCCTTGTACTACATTAGCTACTACACACAGTGTACTCACTAGGTAGCCTTGTGTTACATTAGCTACTACACTCAGTGTACTCACTAGGTAGCCTTGTGTTACATTAGCTACTACACACAGTGTACTCACTAGGTAGCCTTGTACTACATTAGCTACTACACACAGTGTGCTCACTAGGTAGCCTTGTACTACATTAGCTACTACACACAGTGTACTCACTAGGTAGCCTTGTGTTACATTAGCTACTACACTCAGTGTACTCACTAGGTAGCCTT